>JAOBRG010389735.1:0-10666 GCA_027574985.1 Umimayanthus nakama | reverse complement strand
TTGCGTTCGACGTAAGGAGAACGCCATCCTAATCTTGGGTTCCCTGTGCTTTTACATGCGTAAAGATTCTCGATTTTTGGGGGGTTTGTACCAAATCTGCGACACTTTGAATAATTATATCAAATGGCGCGCAGCTTTTTTAGATCAAAAGTTAGGTAAACGAGATTTTTGCTGGACAAACGAGATATGTGTTGGCTCGATCGAGGTGTTAGTCAGCACAGCTGGACCCAGCTGGCGTTTTAGTCACTGGAGCCGAGGGAAAACAAATGGCGACGGCATGTTTTAAAAACCTCAAAAAGAACAAGTTGTATTGTGGCGTTTTGATGCTCGATAGCTTGTTTCAGTCACTGAGGTTTCGACAGTGTTTTGTAAAGATTGTTGGTGAGTGGGAATTTGATTATTTGCAATATTCCTGGATAATTTTTCAGCATTGTTCGACCGTGACCGCAGCGAGTTGAGTTTCAGCCACAGACAATTTTGTTAGTAAAGTAAGCTTTCGAGTGATCGCGTTTTACAATCATCGTCACGATTTTATCAAATTGGATTGAAATACTTTGAAAAATCAGACTACAAAAAACTTTACTTTAAAAATAATGACAATTTTAAAAAAAGTTATGACGGCTACTTCCCTATTAAATCTAAATTGTTAAAACAGATGGCAGGCAGAATGTCCTTTATGTTCAACTCATTTCTCACGCGCTTAGCTGCTCGCTGTAAAAAACATTAAACATTCTGGGCCAAATGAACGCACATCTAACGCAACAAAACACAACATCTCAATACTTAGATCTCCAAACTTCTTTTCCTGCTGCAGAAACCGCAAAGGAAGGGAGACGATGGCCTTCTGATGAAGGAGAAGGCGATAATCTACTCGGAGTACCGCCAGCCCTATAACTTCATGGCCCATGAGAAACCCAGCCCCTCACCACGGACAAGGCGAAGAAATGACGCGCATGCCCAGTCGGAAGAAAGTGGAGCAGCAGAACCGTCACGTGACGAGAGTGAGAGGGCTGGCAGTTCAGGGCGGCCGCAACCCAAACCGAGAAGATCAAGGAGACCAGATCAGCAATAGAAGACTAAAGCTTGGAACAAAATGACATGAGGTTTACTGGGAAACCAAATTCTCACTTACAACCAATTCTCGTGCTGTCTCCCTGCGACAAACGTACTCGAGCATCCGACACGCACGTCAGTGTAAATACAGTCTTTCAAATTTGCGTTCATCTTACACTCCGTTTGGACACCGACTTGCTTTGGTTTTTAGTAATCTTGAGTTTCGAGATCGAACGATAAAAGCTTGGAGTGTATTGCGTCTAAATTTGTTCTCGTCTCAGGGGCGGATCCAGGAGAAATGGTGACCGTTTTCTGAAACAAAGGAGGCATTAAACACAAGCCTCCAGAAGGTTCTCCGGGGACATGCTTCTCCGGAAATATTTCATATTTAGCCGCCTAAAGCCCCCTTTCTTGTCTCTCGGAAACAGTCAGACAGAACAATCACCAGTTTTCTTTCCCTTGAATAAATCCTTGCGAATGTTTTGATTGTTTCATCAAAAGTCAATTTCCTCGTTGAAGCCAATTCCTGTACATCTGGTTTGTGACATGGTTTTTCTGACCAATTTCCGCAAAACAGTGGAAACTAGTCTCCACCCACGTCTGCTCCTAAAGCTATTTGCCAAGTCGTTGCAAGTCCAGATAAGTTGGTTGCCAAACCAAAATAACCCAAAAGCACTGAGTTTAAGGCAAACTACAACTACCGGACGGAGGGACTCATATCTCCGCTGTCGAGGATGAAAATTTTCTAGATTTTCACTTTTCATGGTTTGACGAGAATTCTGCTGTTAGTCTTGTGGGACACCTGCTGACTGGTTCTGATCCTTGTCGTCTTGTTGTACAACGCGTGACTGTCGTCCACTTTAATCATGTTTCGATCTGATATTCAAGTCTATCTCATTCCCAAATCCCCTGCGATACAACGAACAAGCATTTTCAGCCCAAAATTTGTAATCGTACAAGGCGGTGTTCCATATATAAAGACGTGTTTTAGAATTACTCTGTATTTCAAACGCATCGCGAGTCGTTTCAACAAATACTCAGTAAGGTAGTAAGAAAACTGGGGTTGGAAGAATACTTTTATTGTACATTTTGTATATTAAAAATTTGTTGGTTTCGATTTCAGCTTTTTGACAGTTGATGTAAGCCAACATAAAACGGTAAAGAGTTTTATATTTGACTGATTTGTTCCAATTATTTCGAAAAGTAAAGCTTGTTGATAACATGAAACCAATTTTATAAGAATGATTTACTTGTAATAAAAAGTAGAGAAGCCGTTATAAAGGGGTTGTATTTCTTATGTTAAATAAAAATGTCTTTCGAAAATATTGTATATACACGAATGGTAAGAGAAATTAAAACGATTTTTGTAATAAAAGTTTCTTTCGTTTCGTTGTACTCGACAGGGAAGATCCCTGTGCATGAATGGTTCCATTTAAGCACCCTTTATTGGAGCGGCCATGTGGCCCCTTATCGGGGTAGGGATAAGGTGAAGATACAACAAGGTTTGGAATGGTGTTGAATAGGTAGTAGAGACAGTTCAGTGTAATAACATGTTATACAAGAAGTAACCAAGGGTTAAGGGAGTGTTGTGAGCAGCTATAAGTAATGAAGTAATATGGATGTTACATGTACACTGGTTGTGATAAACAGATCATTGCAGGTATAATAAATTCCACCAGTCCAGTGAAGGTAGAAATGTACAGTCAGTAGATCAGTTTCGTTCTTCTTTCATAAAGTTACCAATAGGGAATGGCTTTTTACCCATTTCTTCATCAACACACAGATTCGCCAGAAAACTTAACTCAGTTGTCAGCAAAGCTATACTTATCCGAACCGTTAGGCACTAATTGTCTACCACCTCTTATTTAAACCTCCTATTTTAGGGTTTGCTGATCCAAATCAAGCGGTTTAGAGCGACCATCTAATCACTTTCTAACACATATTGGCGAGAGCAATGTAGTCAAACGATTTCTCAATCAACATTGAGATAACCAAGTAATTTATCAGACAGCATTAGATTCGAAGTGAAGGAACACGTTGCCCCGCTAAAAACGTGGCTCGACTTCAACACTTTCATCTGTTCGACCAGAAAGAGAAATATGCTCTACCGATTAAAAGTCACTTTCTGTTGACCAAACCACACGTTCTAGTTTGACCTCGTTGCCAAAGCAGAACAATCAGTTACTTTCGAGTTATTTCAAATTATTTGCCACGTTTTAAACTGGTTCTCCACTGGATTGGATTGAATCGAGCTTTATACTATTGATCAGTATTCCGTGTAACCGTTTTAACACCCGTGTTGCCTTGGACACTCTCTCCAGGGCTTTGCCCTTGCATTGGCAAAAATTGAAAATGAACAACAGTGCATGCCCATTTGTAATTGTCTCCTGTCCTGTCACAGGAGGCAATAACCACATGCTCCTACCCAACCCCCACCCCCATGATTTTTTCATTGCTATATATAAATATTAAGTAGAGTAATGAAGACAACAATGACGAAGTTTTCAATTTTATTTCACGGCCATTCGGAAATGACTGAATAAAGTTGTAGACTCTATATATAGCAGATTTTTGTTTCCGGTATAAATGTGGTGTCCCTAAAACTCGGTAATTTCTTTTTCTTGCATATAACAAATCTTAAAATTATATTAGTTTTCGCTCTAAAATATAGAATTCCCTCCTTTCATCTCCTACCAGCAGCTAACAGTTCATGCGATGCACCACGTTATTTTAAAGCTGCCTCAGCGACACGAGAACGAGAAGGCCTCTTAAACGAGACGTGCAAATAAATATTCAACTTAAATTGCTAGTTAAACGTTTCAAGATCGATGTAACCTCGATAGTTTTTACTTTAATGGAGAAAGCTGGACAAGTTCAAACGTTTAAAGACCCCAATCATGGATCCAGCATCCTTTGCGCGCGTCTTTGGTTTTGCACAGCTTTATTAAACAATCGTCAGGTAGATGCTACTACAAAAACTCACACCGTCACAAGCTAGCGACACTACTGACTATGCAAAATAATCTCTAGCTTAAGTTCAATTCTTAATGTTGAACAATAGCGAGACATTTTATTTTTTTCGACTGACTCGATGAAACAAGAGCATAAGCAACGCGGCAATATGCCGGACATTACATCTGGGTCTTTTAAGTAAACGGTTTTTCAGTGTTTATCTGGGTTTTGTGCAATCACTGGAAGTCAAAACAGCTATTTCCGATAAATTTTTCTTATTACCATCAATCAATTATAAAACTAATGTTGGGAAAACTTGTTCAGATGACCATTAAAAAACTGGTCAGTCAAAAGCCTTAAACCAAACTTGTCAGTTGAGAAAAAGAAAAGCTGAATGTTCATGAACTCGCCGACCTTTGAGTTAAGCGCAAACAAAACGTTTCGTCTCAAATCTGATCAAAAGTGAAAAACACTGATTTGTCGATTTAAACCCATTGGTTATCTACCGTGCATTCAACGGGAGACTTAAAGTGCAACTTGGCTCAGGCCCGTATTAAGAATTTACCTCGCAATGAATTTTGCGCCTGTCGTCTGGTGCGAAGATTTATTGTAAGATTTTTAGCGTAGTGCATCAGAGTGCAATTGAACATGCATACTGGAAAGAGGAACGATGAACTAATTAAGGATATATACTAGAACTATTAATGGTATTGCAAACATTTTTTCTTGCTTCATTTGCACAAACTCCATCAAGCAAAACAGAATAACGGATTGAAACTGGACAAAAAGATATTCGTGTGATGTTTAAATATATAGCGCTTACTAACATTTATGTAACAGAACATGGCTACGCCTCGCCAAAGTGTGTGCTGCGAATCGGGATGAGCATCAATTGGCTGACGTGTAGCTAAAGTCTTTTTAGTTCCCACTTCCGCTTCCACCCCTCCCCAAGTATCAATTGGCTGACGCGTAGCTTAAGTCTATTTAGTTCCCACTACCGCTCCCACCCCCCAGGTATTGATCTCTACACAAATTATCTCTCGGCCTCGTCTGAGACACCGTTCACTTTGATGAATCCATTCATTAAGGGAGAGTCTGGTTCTTTTGAAGACCACTCCTGTTTTTCTGTTTCATGTTCATTATCTCCAGTACAGTTGTTCTGGCCATTCATGACGGCGGCTTTGAGCTGTGGTTCATCACTGTGTGGGTATCTTTGGTTGTCGATGACGCTACTGACTGCAGGTAACAGCCGCTCATTCTCTCGGGCCTGCCCACCCTCCTCCGTCTTGCTACGATCTGATGTGCCGTTCATATTTCCCTCATCTTCCGCCTTACTACAATCTGATGTGCCGTTCATATTTCCCTCATCTTCCGCCTTACTACAATCTGATGTGCCGTTCATATTTCCCTCATCCTCCGCCTTGCTACAATCTGATGTGTCGTTCATATTTCCCTCATCTTCCGCCTTACTACAATCTGGTGTGCTGTTTATATTTCCCTCATCCTCCGCCTTGCTACAATCTGATGTGCCGTTCACATCACCCTCCTCCTTAGCGCAATTGGCCGAGTTTATGTCCCCCTTCTCCATCCTAGTGCAATCAGTCGAGTTCACAACCCCCTCCTCAACATTACTAAAGTCGGCCAAGTTCATATCTCCCTCCTCCTTACTGCAAACCAATGTGCTGTTGACATCCCCCTCCTCCACCTTACAACAATCGGGTACACCCCCCTTCTCCACCAAACTACATTCAGCCGTGTTATTCGCAACCTCCTTATTCACCTTACTACAATCAGTTGTGCCATTCGCACGTGTCTCCTCCACTTTACTACAATCAGTTGTGCCATTCGCATCTTGGTTGCCAGCAGGGGGTCTTCCAGTCTCTGGTTTTTCCTCCTTCACTACCTGCCTCTCTCTCCCACGGTTGCGTCTCCGGTTAGAGCCAGATCTCCTCTGCGGCAATCTATCACCATTTGATGAGCCCCCGCCATAGTTAGCCTGTTTCCTGTCTTTATCCACAGCGATCTTCTCTCCTTGACTCTCAGGAACAGTAATTGAACATTCCACTTGACTATCAATTGTTGATTCACTGGGCTTTAACTCCCTCAGTGCATCCTGCTGATCATCTCTTGAACCTTCCCGCCTTCTGTCTCGACGGCGACGGCCACTCTTCTGCCTCTGCTGTTGGAGCTCATGTTCACCAATCTCTTTCTTGACTTGAACCGGTGGTTTCTCCTCTTGTTTGGGAGGCCTGTGCTCTTGTTTCGGTCGTGGCACGTTGTCCTTGTGATCCTGTCCGGGTTTGTATTGCTCTTGGTGCTTCTGACTTTGGGTCTGGCTGCGTGTTTGACCACGAGGTTGACTGTGTGTCTGTGTGGAATGCAGGGCAGCTTGCGTGACATTCCCAACTTGTTCTTCTTTGCAGGTTTGCTGCTGATTTTTTTGCGGACGACTGCGCTGTCCTGGATACAAAAAAAATGCTGAATGAACTTCACCTTAGTTCAGAATTATCAAATCAGTTGACGCAAAAGTTATCTTTCAAAGATCATAGTTCTCTGCATGTCAGGAAACTCTAAAACCTCGTTTGAAGATAAGATATTTGGAATCCTGCTATTCACATTACCCAATCTATCTGTTACCAAGACAAACAGCAATCACTCACTACCTATAATTTCTATTAATTTTTGTTTTAAAGTACTGGTATTCTGCAAGGCTTCTAGTGTTTATGTGCAAGAAAATATACCACCAGTTAATAGTGTATCTATTTAACAATTTTTCTACGTGAGTGCACGTTGAATACGAGAATACGGACGAGGTGCAAGGCATCCAGGACTTCGGCTATCGTAAGCTCATTCATATCCAACCAGCGTTAATTAATTGTTTTATTAAAAACCAAACACCGGATAAAAATATCCCGGTTCTTTTTTCTACCGAGTAGAGTTTTCAGCCATTTTAAGGGAAATTTTTCCATGTTATGTTGTCAGTTTCCATATCTATACCGTGTGTCGAGAGTCAAGCAGATTACCAGAATTTTAATATCCAGTGCTTAGTATTTAGTAAATAATTCTATATTGTTATTCCTTGTACAGTATACCAACTTACCCTCCCTCCAGAATTACCAATAATAGGTAATGGCATTTCACTCTCAAATACCAATAATTGCTAATTCAGTCCCAGGTCTATTCCAACGCTGCTCTAGCAAACTAAGAAAGTTAGAAGAAAGCCTCACTACCTTCCTATCTGGCCCGATTTAGTTTTAAACAGTCATTGGAAAGTGAATGGATTTTGCTCGAAACTCATTATGACTAGTTTCTTTTTGGTTTGCACTGCTCAATAAATTGAGCAAGACCAGCCATCATTTCTGCATCTGTTTCTTCTCCTTTTTCGTTTGCACGAACGCAGACACGTACCTCTGCGAGCAGCCTTAAAGTAGACTTGGGACTGAATTAGAAATTATTGGTATTTGAGAGTGAAATACCATTTACCTATTATTGGTAATTCTGGAGGGAGGACATATTGTGTATACACACACCTTGTACCGACAAGTATTATGTTTCCCTTACCTTGTCTCTTTGCATCAGAGTGGACAGGCAAACCCTACCGGCAAGAAGAACAGTTATCTGCTCATCAATAGGTCCTTCTTTGTTTGCAAACTAAAGAATTATCATACAAGGGAAAAAAACCTTGCAACGACCTCAGCATTCTTAAAGTTCTCTTCTTTAACAGCATTATTTAAAAAGTCATTAAAATTGTGATTGATCATGAAAAATAACTCACAAACAACAAAACTATAAAGGATACCATCCATAATCATAGCTACTCAAAACTTTTTTATTCACTTTATACAGTTTGTTCACAGACAACTTGGCTAACTTAACAACCATTATCGTTATGCATTGCTTCAAAATACTCTGTCCAACCACACTTGCTCAAAGTATTATTAAACGATTTATTTTTATCAGAGAGAAGTTCGTACATTTGTCCTACCTGTTGTTTAAGGGCAGCTTGAAGTTTGGCATGGATCTCAGCCACCTCCTGAAGGGACTCGGCAGTAGCCACTGCTTTCTCTGATGTCATAGATGTCTTTGATTGAAGAGTGGTACCACTCTTTGCACCAGGCCCCTCATGATGATGCCCTTTATTGTGGACACCAGGCCCTTCATGGTGATGCCCTTTATTGTGGGAACCAGGTCCATCATGGTGATGCCTTTTATTGTGGGCACCAGGCCCCTCATGGTGATGCCCTTTACTGTGGGCACCAGGCCCCTCATGGTGATGCCCTTTATTGTGGGCACCAGGCCCCTCAAGATGATGCCCTTTATTGTGGGCACCAGGCCCTTTGCTATCAGCACTATGCACTCTTCTATCATTTGTATGTCTTCGATCAGTGTCATTCTTATTGGCTGCTACTGGATTGAGTTTAACTGGTTTGTAATGATTCTTGATTGGCAGTACTGAAAAATAAATGAATAATTAATACAGAAAATAATTGAAGAGCTTGGTGCAAAAACAGCCCAAGTTACGATTTTGGACCACCCTTCACAACCTTGAAATTATCTATCTTCCTGCTATGCTAGAGTGACCAAAGGACTTATGTTAGCTAGCCAACACATTATTCTTGCAATACAAATCGAATTTCTGCCCAAAGAACACCAATTTAGTTTACTTTTGATCGGGAAAGAAAAGCTTCCAAAAATGCCAAGAATTTCCTTTAATCTCTGCTGGGGGTAAAACCACTTCTGTCTCTTCTTACCCTTGCTGGATGGGACTTAAAAAAAAAAAAAAAAAAAAAGGCACCATTAGACTAGAAAACAGTAAAGCTGTGAAAAAAAACCAAATTTCCCAGTAATTTAAAAAGTCACCAAAAATCATCACTTAGGCCATTTTATATGCACTGAGCTCTTCAATTATTTCACACTAGACTAACCTTTTCGACCAATAATGTAGCTATCTATATAGCTAATAATACTGAGATATCTGAAAAGCTCTTTAGGATTTAAGGCAGAGTATTTAACAAAACAGAAAGATAAAAATAACTTACTTTCAATTAAACAGAAAGGAGATCTAGATTTTTCTTCAAGTACTGCACAAAAGTATATTATCAAAATGTTATAAGTATAATTTTGCCTTACCTTCTCCAAAGTTCTTTATTATCTGTGTGCAGAAGAAACAATTCACTCAACTAAGCTTGCCACATTGTATAACAAAACCTACAGTTATGATATTAGTAAGTATAACTTATAACTCTCGTTTTTTCTAAATGGATGGTGCCCCATTAATGTTTATCCTAATCTAAATGTAATAAAAGGGGTGCTGAATAAAAGTGCTGCAGCTGCTGTTATTATTATAGTTAACAACAGGTACTTTATATTGTTGTTGCTACCTGTAGAGAGGGGTGAGGTGTCCACAACCCCATTTATGCTTCAATCAGTGTTAAACATTGTGCAGAGTTACAGTTACAAGTCTTAATAATAAATTTTATTATATGGCTGACTGGTTTCACAAGCTGTGATTGGTCAACTCCAGGTCCGTACATAGCCGTACGGACCGCTAGCTCTTGATCACCTTTTCAAAACCAGAATAAGCAAGTGTAACAAAGCCATATAATAAACATCTTATTAGCCTTGTTTGCTCAGTCCGTACAGCAAGTTATGGATTCTCATTTTTTCATTGTTTTCATGGCTCGCACGCTTCAGGCTTGGGCCATAAAAGGAAGGAAAAAACTTGGTCTATAACTTGCCATTTGGACCTATATTAAGTTTTGAATTATACTTTAAGAGCTCCTTAGTTCCAAAGAAGCAATTAAAAACCAACTCTTATGCTCTTTAATATGGAAAGTTGATTAACCCATTTTGCCCATAACACTTGACGTCTTGTTAAATTTCCTCACATAATCATCTTTAATTATTATTATATAATTCAACTTAGATATTGATAGGTGTGATCAGCTCCTCAATTCTCTTAACATAATACCTTTTTATTTTGTAAAGAGAAGATAGATGTTGGAAAGTTTTCTTGGACAAAAAAGGTTGTATTAGAAAGGTGTGGAAGCGGTTCTGCAAAGCAAAACAACAACCTGGATTCACAAAAACACAGGTGTAAAGTGTGGATGGAGATGGGAGGATCACATCAGTGATTGAAGTTGTTTTGAAAGTGCATCATGAGCTCTCAGTGCTCTCTTGGTTTCAAAAAATTAAATACTTACCTCTATCATTTTTTCTTCTTCTCTAATAAATCGAGTTGTTTCTGCCAGTTCTTCATCAATTTTTCTTTCTGCTACAAAACTCTGGTAAAAACAGAAAAGATAACGTTAGTTTGTGTTGAGAAATGAGGTGCGACCCTTACGTAGCCAGGAATTTCGGAGATGGAGCTTGTTTCCCTCTAATTTTTAAAACAAATCTGCATCAACACCTAGGTTTTTTAAAATCAAATTTGAAAATACACATGCTTTATGTAGCAGGGTATTTTTGAAAACAGAGACTTTTTCTTCAAACTATTTTTAAAAAATCTGCGTCTACATATACAGGGCATCTGGCAGGATGCGGTGATGCGGAATCGCATCCTACAGTAAAATCCGCATCCACCACATCCTGAGAGCATTTCCGCGTAATTTTGAAAAATTATCAAATAATATGGACTAAAACACTATACACTTTCTTTGCG
>JAOBRG010389724.1:0-10667 GCA_027574985.1 Umimayanthus nakama | reverse complement strand
TGAGGGGGGAAGGAAAGATTTTTTTGTCAAAAGTGGCGTAAAGAGCTTAGAAAGAAAAACTCACTCTAAATAAAAAAAGATTCAGAAACAAATATTGAAACACTGCAAAAGAGATAAAGGCAAATCAAAACTTATTTTTTACGGAAAGTTTGACTAGTCTCCGGAAACTAGTTGCACTCGTCTGGATCCGACCCTAGCAATTTTTAAGTACAAAAATGTTGAATGAAGTTCTGCTTACACGGCTTACGATAAGCAGTATTTATGTAAAGACCAACACAAAGTTTGCTATGTTTACTGTGGTTATAGAAATTGTGGAAGTAGTTTTTGCTGAATTAACTGTGGGTCACGGCTTAAACTTTATCCAGCCAATTAAATCTTTCAAAGAAATGCTTGGAACATGTTTCAGTGCAAATCCAAATTCATGCATTTTGAGTGATCAATGCTCGTTTTGTACTGTTTGGAAAAAAATCGGCTCCTGTCGGCAGATCTTGTGGGACTTCTGGCATTTGGGCATACCCTTTGTAAATGACACCGTTGGTTGACTCTAGTATTACGGGTGGTTCTGGGCTTGGTTTACACCCAAGAACAAGGTCAAGGTCTTCGAAGAACGTCCAGCCCCAACGTTCCAGCCCTGTTTTGATCACAGTCCCCTTGCCTGCTTGTATCTTTGTGTGAGGTTGTGAATGCTACTTTTGCACCGCATGTCAGTGCGCGTTGTTCATTTCCTTGGTGAAATTGTCCCGTAATGTTTTCTTACCTCACACAAAAGATAGTTGTTCATGAACCTTCCCATCTGTCAAAAATTGCAGTAGCAAGTTCGTCTCATGATACATGTCCGGTAACACGCTTATCTGAAACTACGGCGTGAGGTAATTTCAAATAAAAGTGAAAGCGCATTGCTTCACGAAAAAGGTTTCTTTAGCGCCCTAATTATCAGCGTTGAACAGCAACTGATCATCAGTATACACGAGTGCACGCATGTGTCATGTCACTAACGAATTGTTTAAAATGGTAACAGCTTAAACAAAACTAGGTGCCGTGATAATGATCTTTTTGTGCCCGTCATTGCAGAATTTCTTATTATACGTCGATATTATTGGAACCAAATGATCGACAACCATATACAATTAACAATAAATAAATTACGCAATCCAACAACTATAGAATAACACCTTGTAATTACTGAACTCAAACTGAGTTTGTGTGTAATTTTTAGTTTTAAGCACCTTTAGCAAAAATTCTAGTTGTCAAAAGAGACCATCTTTTAAAAATATCCATGTTTGTTTTTCTACCCGGTTTTTCCTTCATTGCACAAATTCAATACAAACAAGTTTGAAACTTGTTTCTAAATTCCAATCTTCATTGCCCATGCAAACGGATGCAAAAAGCCACAACAAAAGTTTGGGGTTTTGGACAACACTATTGCGCCCGTTTGCACGGGCCTAAAAGTCTGACCGGTTAAAAACTATACGCAACCAGGGCAAACATTGTTGACGTCCCATGCAAACGGACGCAAAATGTTGGGCCCAACAGAGTTGTGTGTTGTTGGCCAACAATGTTGCGTCCTTTTTCATGGGCCTTTAGTGTGAACACGTAAACACGTTCAAAGCTTGATTACACTTAACATGTTTGTGCTAGGTCTGACTAAGCCATTTTACTTAACATCTTGATTTGTCATTCATCGTCAAACTCAGTAACGAATGATCTGCACTTCGATTTGGTTTGGAAATCATAAGGCAACAGTGATTAGGTACAATTCACATGCATAGAACTGCTCAAAACAAAAAATAAGTCCACGACCTGTTTTCAAGCTAGTGTTAAACTAAATTTGGAGTTGTTGGAAGTTAACGGCATAGAAAGTTGGAAATTTTGAATCTTTCTTGAACGCCGGACTCTTTAGTGTAAAGCAGGTGTACACTTGCGTGTGTTGCATCATCGGTCCACTGAATGGAAGAAAATGTTTCGCATGCTAAATTCTACCGATTTTCACACCCTTGGGGTAACAGAAATTATTAAAGGTGTCTACCAACTTTGTCTAAAGGCAAAAAATGTTGACAGACTAAAACAAGGTTACAAAATAACGAATAGGTTGCCCCATGCTGTGTGCTACTAGCTTTATGTCAAGTGAAATTTGTTTGTCAGTGATTTATCCTGTTTGAGAAACGGAAAGACTCTCTAACAGAACCTACGAGTCTGGTGCTCTTTTACAGCGTGCAAAGAAATTAGCCCAATAAATATACTGGAACAAGAAAGAACTAAAAATCGTTCTCAAAACATGTCTTTCTCTACTGAAGGCTTCCTTCACACATTTACTGCCTAACCATTTCAGAACAATTTTATCGATTTTGGTTTTCATTTGACCGGCTCTCCCTTTCACTGGTCGTTAAAATCATACTTGCTTAAAGAAAGTCAAGTTAAGCAGGAGGTAATAACAGCAATAAACACCGTAGGGGGGTTCAGAAACAGTGTCCTCACTCCTTGGTTATTCAGTAAAAGCTTGGCAAAGGCCTATCTTAAATATCAAAGCAAAAATAACAAGTAGAGTTTAATTCATACAAACAATAGACACACGAAGTTATATTTTAACTTAACATAGAGTTTTCACGAGTAAAGACATAAATATACAACTGTATGAAACTATGTATATGGACCTGCATGTCCAAGTATGTGTTTGGATGAGAATATAACGATATAGATAACTATGGTATCTCTGATGGATCACAGATAAAAATATGGTCTGTGTCTTTTTTGGATACATGCATGGACTTTAATGGGATACATGGTCATTCCATGGACACTGAAACAAATACTATACTAATAATTCACTTCAATATAACTTAAACCGCAACAACAACACAACAAGACTTTATTTATACCTTAGGTTCTAATACATAATAAATTGAAGAAAGAAAGATTTAGTTCACAAAAATGAAGGTAAGTGTCACCCACAATAACCTCGGGGTTAATCAAGCTGGGTGACACATAGCTGGGTTACTCAAGTTTTATAAAATGAAATGATCGGGATATCAACCTAACTGTATAAACATGACACACTAAACAGAGAAGAAAAAAATAATGCATAAATGTTGCCAGAGTGCTCAATAGAAAAACTAGAGCAAAAATAAATAAGTGACAAATCAACACAAGATTTACAATAATAATAACAAAAACCAAAGATTTTATGAATAATTACATGTATGAAGGCAAAAGGATGGAGAGTAAATGAATTAGCTTTGACGCGAACAATTATCAAATATATTAATATTTTGAGATTAATATAGATTTTAATCTGGCTTTGAATGACCTAATTGATAGTAGCTTGAGATCAGGCGAAAGTGATTTCCAGACTTTACTACCAGAGAATTTTATATTAAATTTTCCGTAGTTAGTTCTTACTCTCGGAAGTGAACAATCGAGCTGGGAAGACAGTCTTGTACTGTAGTTGTGTACTTTGCTTGTTGAAATAAATGGAGAAAAAAAGGATTTAGAAAAACGTATTTTTCCTATTTAAATACTGCAGTGAACGTGAACAGAGGTTAAGTTTTACTTCATTTAAGAACAATTTACAGAAGAATAGCTAACACACAGCACTCGAAGTAAGCTAGTTTACGCTGGTTAAACGTTAAATTGATCATCATGGTTTATCTGCTGCTATGATCCACTATTTTAGATAACACAAAAGATACGATTTTGAAAAAGGTGAAGAAAAACAAACAAAAGGAAACTCTGGAGACATTTAAATAACATCGGCATGCCTAATGAGCCATACAGTCAATAGTGGGCAACTGAACTGATCAGAATCTGACAAACCAATAATGTTTTTGCTTGGATTGAAAGTGTTAGCCGGTTTTCATTCCTGGGACCAATAGGAGAACTTTATTTTAAAATGTATTTATGTGGTACCCTAACAAAATACAGTGTTGCTGTTGATATGATTGAGGATGTGCATCATACCAAGGCGATGTACACTGCATGTGCTTAACTATTTAAAGGATAATTTATGTGAGCAGTGGTTGAGTGGTTAGACTGTCTGACTCGAAACCGGAAAGTCGTGAGTGTTGTGTCCTTGAGCACGGCATTTTACTCGACTTGCTCCAGTCAACTCAGCTGTACAAATGAGTGCCAGCTTCTGCTGGGGGCTAACCTGCGATGGATTAGTGTCCTGTCCAGGGGGAGTCACAGACTCTCCTCCGCTTAACACTATGGAAACCAGAGATAAGCGCCGGCCTAATGGGCCGTTTAGCTCGGGAAAGGATTAAGCTTATGTACTAATATTAAGGTTTATAATCAATTGTGAAAAACTTATAAATTTATCCGACATTAACAAAGCTTGTATAAATGACACGCATTTGGTTAATTTCATGATGCATACAAGCTCTAAAGACTGGAGACTAGCGCTAGTCTGTATCAATATAGTTCTGTTTGGTAAAAGGATTCCCAGACTGTCCTTTCTTGCCTTTACCAAATATACATGTATCAGGAGTTCACTGTTGGTAGCAGATCCGATTGTGGATGAAAAGCCTACAATAAGGCAGTTTCACAATCATGCGCAGTACGTACAATCGGTTTGTTTGGGGGGCAACATGTCCTGTAAACACGACGGATTCAATGAATGAGTGAAGATATTTTTTAAAAGATAAATGAAATATATCAATTATAAAACGTTTTGAAAAATCCGCCATGTTTAGAGCACGTTTTGACTGCCAAACAAAATGCTTGCACCTACCGCGCATGATTGTGAAACTGGCTTATTCAGTAGAAATTGACACAGATGTATACCAACATACAGTATCAACATATGCAAAGTAACCAAATTACCATCACACTTACCAAACACATCTGTTATGGTCGTCTCATTACTGTGTGTTTGACCACACTTGTTCCCTGTCACACATCTGTATGTTCCCTTGTGTATGGAGGATACACTTGGTATAACGTAATTGGTATTAACAGTTCTGTTCTGGAGAACTGATCCATCAGTGACGTTGGTCCAAGCTACGTAAGGCGGGGGTCTGCCTTCCACTGAACAATTCAGCTCGACTCTCGTATTCATCACATAAGGGCCACTTGGTGTAATAGACGAGACTTTTGCTTCAACTGAAAACAAACACACACTTGCAGCAACCACAAAAATTATTAAGTGGATGTCATCCACATGATGACAAAACAGATATTATGGTGGTTACGCAAGTGACCGCATATTTAACAAGAGTATTATCAATGAGATTTTGTATTATAAATGTAGGGAGTTGGTTTAGCTTTGTGCGTCGTGTGTAAAATTGTAACTATTCAACTCGAGTATTCTCTCCCAGGTTTGCTCTCTGTACATACAGTACATATACGTGTATAAGTACATTTTTTTCACAGCAACAATACCAACAAAACAAAACAAATGTTTGTTTCATTACTGATTTTTCCAAGTGTTGCGTGGTTCGATTTGGATAACAACTGCCCATTACATGTACCTTAGACCGTGCAGGAGCTGGAGGAAGAGGATATTTACCAGGACTGTATCTACTTGAAGTTCTTATGAATCAGGATACTGATGCTGATCTTACGACAATTATTTCTGAAATGAAAAAGCTGTAACAAATTTTTCCTAACTGTCCTACCATGTGGATGGATTTTAGTTAACTTAGCTATTTATGCAATGATTTCCTTTTGCACATTCTTTTTTCTTTTACGTTTCATCTTTTATGTTTTTCGTACTAAGCCGTCCCAACACACCCTCCCTCGACTAGCTTTTCTATTTGCAGGTGGTGTGATACTTGCAATATTTGATTTAACCTTAATAAAGATTGTTGTTGTTGTTGATTTTTACTGTTGACAATGGTTTTATTCAGATCGTTGCAACTGTAACCAGAGTGGAAGTCGATATTTAATCGTTTGTGCGCATTTTAACAACTTTCCAGTCGGTAATTTTTATTGTTCTCCGTGACTACTTAAAAGGACCTTCGATTTTACAGCATTCTTTAGTTATTCAGGAACTGCTTCCCTGCTTCAGTCCTTTTAGGTACTCAGTAAAAATTATGTTGCAAACAAATATAACAGTGGCGCTATTGAACCGGTGGCGCTTCAAAACAAAGCAAACTATCACAAGATACGGCACACAAAGCATCAAAGGTGTTCCTTTTAACCCTCCTTGACATGGTTCAATTTAACGTGATGACTTTCTGATGAGCGATCTGCAACTAGCTACCAAATCAAAGAATACAATGTACTCAACAAAATAACAGCAAGTATCTACTATATTATCGTATGTATAACTTGTAAAAAACATTAATTCTAGAACTGTCTAGTTGACCCTATTCCCCTCCCCAAAAAAACAGATATACAAACTGAAAAGTATGTACAGTACATGTACTTGCATAATATGAACCGCCACTTACAAAACAGAAGCTGCAAACCTAGTATGTTCAACATTTCCACTTACATTGTACATCTGCAATGCTGGTGATATTACTCACACTCCCTGCTACATTCGTGGCCTCACACGTGTAGCTCCCTTCGTCTCCTCGTTTTACGTTAGAGATGGTGTAACTCGTGATTGTGGAATTCTGCAGCACGATGCCGTTACGTTTCCAAGCCAAATAAGGCTTCGGGTTTCCTTCAGCTTCACAGTGTAGCACAACTTTTTCATTCTCACAGAAAGCTCGGCTTTCATCGGTAATATTTGTTATTGTTGGACGAACTGGTGATAGAAGACACACACAAAGGTTCGTTTCATTTATAGTTCTTTTCCTTCAGAATGTTAGTTTACACATGAGTTCTAAATGGGGCACAACAAAACTACTGGTACAGTATGCTGTCCCTGTAGGAGATAAACAATAGACATTATTTAAAATTAACCAATAAGTGTTTGGGAATTTTGGGGTTCGTTAACATATTTGGGAAATTTAGGGTGGCAAATTTTGAGCTTGTGTTGCTTGGACTGGCTTTCTCTCAAACTTTATGTTCAAATGTAAATAGCAGAGCAGTTTAGGGTCTTTCACGAGCGACCCATCTCTAGAGTCGCTTTCAGAAGGAAGCAATTTATGAACAATATAATTATATGCTGTAAATGAACTACACTCGGTGAGCACACTTCTGTACCGGACAGGGAGCTTCCGTGTCGTGCTGAACAAAATGTTTATTTTCACCGCTAATCTTGTAATTAGTGTTCACTTTCATACTTTGGTACTCAAAGACCAATGTTCCCGGAATATTTAAAGCACTCGTTAACTTCTGTTGGTATCCTTGAATACAATACAAAACAATACAATAAGTTACAGTATTTATTTAGAATCCCGGGCATTGGGACTGGTCACCCAGTCTCCCAAGCCAAGGGCTGGTGAAGAAATGCTTTATTAATATTTATAATAATAAATTAAAACAATAATAATATTGTTAAAACAATAACAATAGTTCTTCATTACATACTTTAGCATTTTAAAAATGAGTTACAATGTGCTTACACACACGTAAGCGACAGTCTGGGTTACAATTTGTGAAAAACTACAAATACTTACGATATTACAGTATTAAGAAATCTTACAAGATATGGAATTAATTTGCAAATTTAGCATTTCTAAATGATAAAAAACCCATTTAGTGATTAAAATCTAAGAACAAATAAAAAATTTTAAAAAGGGGGACTCATGCTTGGAAAACAACGTACTCTTGCACAGTACTACAGTTGCTTCACTGCTCCTAGCCAATCAGAATCAAGTAGTTTTTCATGCACATGATTACAGTGTAGTTCACTTACTATCCCTTCTTATGGTAATTATAAAAGCATTGGGGTTTGCAAAGAAATGCAATATAAGACAATGTTATTAATATCATTATTAAAAACTATTTATCATTCTCATTATTATTGTTGTTGTTTTCGTTGTCTTTATTACCAAACTTCAACTGAAGAGACAGAGAAGTCAGGGCTTGGTAAGCCACCAGAGGTAAGATGAACATAAAAGCTAGATTTATTATTTCAAAATAATAAGAAAGGCAAACTAACATTGTTGATATTGACAAAACAATTATTTGACAAGTTAAAAAATTATCAAGAACAACTAAAGTTTTGAAAATTGAGAGGGCCTTTTTTTGTATGGACGAATAACATTAATTAAATGCCTTTCTCCCACGTGTATCTTTTGCACTCCAACTGAAACTGAACACAAACTCATTTTTATGTATTTCTCTCGATTGGTCAAACCAAAGGACACAGCAGTTTAAAAGTGAGACCTTCATTAGTATATTCAGGTTAGTGTGAATTTCACACCCGTAAAGCCCAAATAGGAATGGGTAAATTCCTCTTAAACCTACTTTGAAAAGTGTTCAGCTATAAATACTGAGAACTGTTACTGAAGATTATGATAACCTTGTTGGCAGAGGACAGCAATCATATTGGTAAATACTGTGTGAGCTTTGAAATTTTTAATTAAACTCTTGATCTATAGATTAGTAGCAAAAGGTAGTCACTGCATCTCCTTTAATATGAGGGGGTATTATGTTTAGATTTCTTAAAACACACATGAAGTTGCATCACAGCATGTACGTATAAATATGGGAGCTTTAGATTTACTTGAGATGCTGTGGTAACAGAGAACATATTACAACAACTGATTCTACAAGAAACAAAGGAAAGACTGATAGATATTTTTCTTCATCTTTTTGTAAAGATATCAATGAAACCTTTTAATGAGTGCAACGATACTTACTGAACACGTCTGTTATGGTTGTCTCTTTACTGTCTTTCCTATGTATGTTTTCCGCCACACATCTGTAAGTTCCCTTGTGGTAAGAGGAAACACCTGGTATGACGTAACTGGTATTAACAGTTCTGTTCTGGAGAACCGATCCATCAGTGACGTTTATCCACGCTACGTAAGGTGGAGGATCGCCTTCCACTGAACAAACCAGCTCAACACGGGACCCTCTCACATACGTGTTATTCGGCGTAATGAACAAAACGTTTGCTGGAACTGGAAACAAATAAAGCAAAAACCATTTTTGATTCAAAAGAAGTAAAATGAATTAAAGTAGGTTGAACATTTCTGGTCTTTTCCGATATGTACCATGGGCCATTCCACAGTATTCCGCATGTTGCGGAGGGGAAAATCAGAAGTGCATTTTTCATAATATTTTCTCAACATTTTAACTTTGAAATCTGTTTGGGTGTTGAAGTTTGTTGTTTTCACAAAAGTCACGTTTGCCACTATGAGGATTTTTTCTAAGAGGATTGTCTGACGCTGTAGAGCACAAAATGTTTGCCGTTGCGGAGGGGAACAGAAAATACCCTTTTTCTAAAGTTTTAATTTCACTCTCAAAATTCTCTGAAACTTGAAGTAATAAACAAAGAATGGTTGAATGCTAAAAGACAATATTTTGTTTGTCTAAAAGACAACAGAAAGAAATCCCATTCTTTTAGGTTTTCTGTGTGGGGCGGCACTTTGTCTGACAATACACTGTTGCGGAGGGAAAATTTGTCCACTTCAAAACTCTTGATAAAATAAACATTTAAACTGCATTAGTGCAACAATACAATTTTTTAGATTCAAAATTTATATCAACTGTGCAAAGTTTTTGGCAGATTCCATAAAGTTTAGAAGGCAAAAGCTTAAAAAAGTTACAGGAGGCAAAAGGCGGAAGGGGGGGGGTGTCAACCAGAACCCTCCCCTCTACGTTTGGCAACATTCATCCAAATGACTTTGTAAAAATTTGGCACAAACAATATATTTAAAAGCTTTCCTTCTTCAAGTAAGTGAAACCATGTGGTGTCAAATTTGTTTCCATGGCAACAGCTATTACCTGATGACATCACAAACAGCCACCATCTTGGATTTTCAAATTTTCAGATTTTTTCAAATTAGAGTTGAATAGAACTTACTGAAACTGGTGAGAAAAAAGAATATAGTGATTGAAATATACAAAATAGCTAGAATTAATTGAAAAGCTGTCAGTTTTTGTTTTTTAAGTTGTCAGTATTAATTTTAGCGACTTTTTTCGTGAAAAATTGAACTTTTGCTGTCAACCCACAGATAGTATGATTGTGTGTCTTCTTACATGGTGGTACTGTAACTAGAAATTTTTGAGCCGGACGGTAGTGCTGACATTCTTGTTTCTGGTGGAGTCAGAGATAAACTTACAAGGGCATTAAAGTCTTTTTGTCAGATTTCTGGGGGGGGGGGGGGGGCCCCCCCCCCCCCCCCCCCGAAAAAAACTCCCCCGCCCCTTACTACATGTAGCTATGGTCTTGTATTACCATGAAGTCTTCAATAATTGTAACATTGCTAAATCAGTGTCAAAAGATGTATTTTTTTGCAAACAAAAACATTCGGACCAAAGCTTTTGGTAATCAGTTAAGCAGCGTCCCCCCCTCTTTATGCCTTCTAGGGTTAATCTACATCAAGTTTGAAATGGAAAAGTAGTAAACAAGTAATTTATCATTTCACTGCCAAGATATTTTTACTTATCTTTGGATTTTCAATTATTACTCATAAAAATTATCATTAAGTAATTTCTCATCAGGATCTGTTAAAATGGTTTTTGTTTATTGGTTTAAATTTTGGAAAGTTCTACTGTATAGTCACCAATAAGAAAGTTAAGTTTTCAAAAAGCCAGATGTATAGTAAAATTATTGGGTTTTTGTTTGATCAACACACTTGTTGTTTTAATCTAACTCAGCTTGA
>JAOBRG010389713.1:0-10667 GCA_027574985.1 Umimayanthus nakama | reverse complement strand
CCAAAATATAAGAACTCATTCAGCCTGAACCCGAAAATTCTAGGTTCTTATACGCGGGTGTTTACTGTATTTGCAAAAAAAGGATTCTATTGAGCTGTCGTTCATTCAATTGCAGCAATTGTTTTGCTACTATCTTTATCAATGTTATAAGTTCAATGACAAACTCTATTATCTGTATATACTTTCATAGGCTCTCGTACTTGCTACATATTTGATGTTGATCAAGCAGTGTTAAGACAGGTTTCTTCTTTGGATATTTTAGAAACTCTTGGAAGATATTACAAAAAGTTCATAAATCATCGAAAAAACTTTAGAAAGCACATGTGAATGTGTTCTCGATATACCTTTTCTTGAATTTTCAAAATGCTTTAAAAGTCTTCAGAAAACTTCAGACTCTCTCTGGAAAATGATTTTGCAACCATTTGTCACCATCTTTGCTGTTTCTCAGAGATCCTTCTAAATCTTTTGAAAATCTTTAGAAAATATTGAAAATGATTGCAAGTTAGCTCAAAAAGAATTATCAAAATACAACCTTACTTTGGGGTTGCTTTTCATGGTTCGTCTGATCAACAAGTTCTCATACAAATATGATCACCATAGGCTTTACAGGAGAACCCACACCCATCGTGAACCAAGTAACTTGTGAAGTGGCTTTGCAATATGTTAGAATACCTTACTTGTCTTGTAAGTGCTTTGTAAATTGCTCTTTGTGCTCTTCGCAGACTAATTTCTTCCCACACCAACAACAAAAAAGCAGAGAATTGTAAATTAAAGGAAGAGTAGAAAATATTTTGCCTAATAAATTAAATTTTAACTCCACAACTGATTAAACACTCAATCCCAGGCCGTTACAAGCAACAACTTGCTAACAGATTTGTTTACATCTTTTCAGGTCTGCCTTTAACGCTCTTATGTTTCCATTTGTTTACCCTAATCAGGTCACTCGGGAGATCAAGTGGTGGATATAAAACGAGTGTCGACCGAATCCTCGCCTTGTTCCCCATCTGGTCATGTGTTCAACACTTTGTGGCTTTGGTACTGGCAGGATGAGTTTGACAAGTGGCAATCATACGATACTGCTAAAGATGGACACCTAGACAGTGACACTAACAGCAAGGAACTTGAAAAAGAGTATATGTCAGGTAATTAAAAGCCTTCTTTATGTAGTAGAGATGGCAAATGGTGAAATCTAAGACTCAGTCCTATAAAAATTACTGGAATTTGTAGTAACTATTTGAGAGTGCGAGACGTGTGTTGCCATAGACGTGAATACTGAGAGAAGCCTGGAACAGGATCCCAGGATGATCCGTATGGAGTCCGCCTTGTTGTAACTTTTGGACATGTTTGTTTGTCTCAATCGTCTGGTTTATCATGTATCTTACCGCAACATCGTGTCAGAAACAGAAAATCCCAGTTGTTCACGCTATTTATCAGTCCATTTGGGAGGTGCTGTTATCAAAAACTCCCTTTCAGTATTAATTCATGTCCCGAGCTTTACCAAAGGCAAATCCACAGTGTGCTTGAGGATCTTTTTCTTTCTTTCTTTCTTTCTTTCTTTCTTTCTTTCTTTCTTTCTTTCTTTCTTTCTTTCTTTCTTTCTTTCTTTCTTATTCTCTCTCTCTCTCTCTCTCTCTCTCTCTCTCTCTCTCTCACTCTCTCTCTCTCTCTCTCTCTCTCTCTCTCTCTCTCTCTCTCTCTCTCTCTCTCTCTCTCTCTCTCTCTCTCTTTCTTTCTTTCTCTCTTTCTTTCTTTCTTTCTTTAAGCTAAGACGCCTGGCCAGGATATAAGCAACCAAGGTGGCTTACTCACTTTGTGAAGAGAGATTTGCATATCACAAGTTCGTTTGCAAATGGGAACTAAAGGGTTCTCTTGTTCTCGGTGCTATGCTCATCAAGGCCAAAACCACCATAAACACCTTCATAGCCTGCGAAAGTACTTCCGGTACATATGGCCGTTGAACTCACGGCAAAGGAAATGTTTTCAAGTTCACTGATCTTGGTAAATGTACATTGATACTCGTCTTTCAGTGCATCCTTACCTTATCATCTAAACCAGCTTGAGGGCATGTAATCGAAAGGGCAGTTAGAATGTAGTCTCTGATATTCGTTTTTAATAAGACATTTCCTGTCTGTGATTTGCTTGACCTCCAATAGATCCTTTACCCGCTCTTTGTCATCAGGACACTGGCACCAATAGTGCCCCTGTGCCTTCTTTTTTTCTTTCTTTCCAATCCAGAAAAACTTGAACCTAGAGTCTTTATCGCTGATCATGCGAACTTTCCACATAGTGTCCTGTAGACAGCACAGAAAGATCTTTTTTCGCAAGCTGTCTCAACCTTTGTACTAGTTTTTCCTCTCATTGTATCAATACTCAGAGCAGAAATGCGTAACTTCTGACGTGGACACTGGATAACGACCTGGCTGCTCCCATGTTTGACACCCTACGTATCGTTAGCAACATCCCCATTGCTAGGAGCCACGTTCTTACTGATAACATTTCTAGAAGCAACCATAACTTTGAATGAAGTAAGTTTTTACGGTGGGATGCCCTTCCTAACATCAACCAAGAACTCACAAAAAGGTACCGCATTGGGCACCAAAATGTCTTCTACCTATGTCAGTTATACATTGGACAACTAAAAGAACAAATAGAAAAACAAAACATCCTTAATCACCTTGACCTTGTCTGGTTCCGTCTGATGAAGAATTTTTGCTTTATAATTGTTCTGTAAACTCATACTTAGAGAGTTTCATGAAAAGTGTAACAATTTTGATCCACATATCAAATTTGAACAGGAAATGTCACCTACATCAATCCCAATCCTTGACATACGGGTTAGCTTAACAGACGACAGGCTTATCACAAACCTATACAAGTCTACTGATACTTACAAGTATGTCGAGTGGACCAGCTGTCATCTGCGCCAAAGCGAAAGCGGCTACTCCGTACGGCTTAGCTTTAAGGCTCCGTCAAATTTGTTCCAGTAGCAAATCTATTGAGAAGGGAGTATAACAGCTGCACAAGGTTCTTCAGAAAGGTACAAGAACATACTCATTAAGGAGAGTGTTATGAAAGGAAGATAAACTACAATGGAAAGTGTGCAGAAAATTGACCACGGGAGACCAGTAACCAAAAGGGTATCTCTTGTCGCCACACACAATCCGGCACTACCCGATCTTGGCAATATAGTTAGAGACCACCAGGCTATACAAAATACTACGGTGAGCCAGAGGAGCAGAGTTTTCTAAAGAAACCAGTACTGTTTAGGTACCGTAAATGAAAGGGTTTGGCACAGATACTTATTGGCAAACGTTTGCCCTCAACTGCTTTACGTGAGCTTAGCCCAATATACAAACAACCACAGCCAGCGCGTAGTTACTAAAAGTTGAAATCACCTAAAACCACCTGAAACCATCTAAAACCACCTGAAACAATCTGAAACCACCTGAAACCATCTGAAACCACCTAATGGACCACACCTACATTTTCAAATAAACGCCCCTGTCACATAAATACATCTTTTGGTTATCAAATGAACGCCTCCCCCAAACCTTAATCAACGTCCGAATTTAATGAAATACGCCACTATTGTTTCCGGACAACGACCAAATCACTAAATTAACGCCTCTCCCATCTTGGAACAACGCCCAAATTATCAAATAAACACCCCACTCACTGACCTTGGACATCAAACAAACTCTCGATCTCTCCAGCCTTATGAGCTACACAATAAACGCCGTTGTCACATCAATACATCTTTTGGATTATCAAATAATCCCAAAACTTTGATCAACGTCTGAATAATAAAACAAACACCACTCTCGTCTCGGGACGACGCCCGAATAATCAAATAAACGCCCCTCCCAATACAAAACGTGGAAGAAATATCAAATATACACCCACTCACTTACCTTGGACGTTCTCTTATTTCAAGAATTCATATAAACGCCCCCCATCCGGGTGTTTGACGGAGACCAAAGACTTTTCAAGACCAAAAATATCCAAATGAACTCCCTCCATACGGACTTTTGACCTTGATGAAAGCCTAGTTCCTAGAGCGTTTTAAATTACTAAACAGCTACAACCCAACGCTACAAATTAAAGTCAACAATCAAGGGGCCAGTGCTTTATAATTTAAAATAAAATATATACCATAACAGATTTTCATAAAAATAAAATGAGAGCAACATGATCTCAAGAAACAATTTTTTCACCGCTATTCCTCATTAAGCAAGGTCTGAGGTAAAAAAAAAAAATTCCCTTCATACACTTTATACACTTTAACCAAAAACACTGCTCAAACTGAACGTAAACAGCTTTTTTATTTTTTTTTCAGTTTCGTAGATGGTTTCAGGTAGTTTCAGGTGATTCCAACTTTTAGTAACTACGCAGCCAGCGAAAGACAATGACTTCCCAGACTCTACGGAGCAAGTTGCCAGATTTGCGGCAAGTCATTTCACACCAACATCGGCCTCAAGATCCACATCAGCCCGCGTTTCTGGCCTTGCAAAGTAAACCCAATATGTAGATGCTGCCAGATTTACAGCAATTTTATGTTGCCTGTTACAATGGAGATATAGATGAAAGTGTAACACTGCGATAACATGCCAAACATCTAGTGTTATTTCTTTGGTCAGCTGCAGAAGGTGTAATGAGCAGTACGTTGTTGAAGCAAGAGAGTGTAAGGTGAGCGAACCAACTTACACCACGAGGATACAAAAATCGAATTTGACAGAAGAATTTCCCCACTGTATGGAAATCCAGAAGATGTGAACTTGAAAAGTTGACCAAACTGAACGAGTTTCAAGTAGGGAAGGATAAATCAGAAATGCACGGGCGAGCTAATAGATCTGCAGGCTAAAATTTTGAATTGACCATTTTTTAGACAACAAGATAAACTCTTGGAGAATTTGGCGGACTCCAGTACCCCTGGAGGCATTGCTGTTCTACTCGTTTCAAGATTCCTTCATTTTCTTTCTAGTTCTGTTCTTAGAGCAAACAATCCTTTTTTAATTTCTGTGACTGATGCCTCTTCGACATCTCCTTTAGCTTCGGTTCAACTGACTGACTACCACCGCTTTTTGGTGCTCGAACTGTCATTTGTTCCATTTACTCTTAAAAGTGTATCTGGCAAGTTCTACACGTTTCACAGCTGCTTCAACGACCGCGGAGTTTTCTTGGTGAGACAGAAACTTGAATGATTAGAGGCGGCTGCCGATAAGCGGAGAAAATTGGAGTTATGTCTTGTGACAAAGATCTTAATCAGTACAGCATCTACAACAACTTTCTTAGGTAGAACTTCGATCGATCAACATAACAACTGCTGAAAAGTAAACAGCCTGGTCTGTCCTAGTTTGGAGCTAGAGTGACCAACTGAATACATTATTATCACTATTTACTCGTGGTACCACGAGTCACCTTGTGGGTTCCAAAGTTCTTCATGTCGCGATTAGCGATTCGGTCCAGTGACTGCCACATCTGGGATTTGTCCCTGGTCCCACGCGGTCAGTGCCCCCTAATGGCTTCGAGGGTTAAAATAACTAAATGCAACCTCACTTCAGTCTCCACTCGTACCACGAGTAAGGGTTTAATGAGCCTCTTGTTATATAAAGCACGAACAAAGCTAACGTAACAACGTGCAAATTGAATAGATTACTAAATAAGCACAAGCAACTGCATAACACATAGAAATCCATTATCTCCTAAACTTTGTAACGGAGATAATTTTTACGGTTTGGTTATGCCTAACATACACGGGATTTCAGATTTCTCAGCATTAGTTATTTACATACCACAACATTAGTTTTAACGCGTGATATTGGGAGTTTTAATTCATACAGAGTAGGCAAAACAGCACGAGCGTACATGCATGCTGCTCGTAAACCTGTAACTACGAATTGAATTAAATTTATGAGTAACGCCATATACGTTATATTTGTAATTTTATACAATATTGTGTCGTTATTATGCCCCTTAAAAAAGGTCAAGCGGCCGAGAAGTTGAGCAAAAATAAATGCTTAAAAGCTTTAACTTGACCCTCACGCTCGAAAGATAGCTAAACACCATATCCCACAGGTGAAAAACATACCACAACTTTTGGTGATCAAAACCATTTATCCAGCGTACTCGCCCACGCAGAGAAAACAGGTTTTTTTCAAAACTAGTCTTCCAGTATATACCTCAAACAAACAGTTAGCTTACAATGAATTCAAACGGCCAAAATCGCCATCACAAGGTGATTTTCCAGTTGAAGTGACGACCCATCCCAAATCAAGAGGTAAGTATATAAACAAGCACAAAAGTATAATGTGTTGTATTATACATTGTAAGTTAATCGTGTTTATCATTTATAATAATGTATTGTATTATTGATTTATTTTAGTCTGACAGTACGTCGGTACCTCATTTTCTTACTGAAGAGAATGTCAGATAAAGCTTTGCAGGCAAGATGATTGTTTCAAAGTTAATATTTATAAACGTTTTTTATATTAGGAAAAAAGCTGTGCAAATTCAGTACTAAAGATCATAGTTACACTATGTTCCTGAAGGACTGGTACCAACAGAATGACCAGTACGAGACAAATAGAGAAGTCAGAAGGAGGCCGAAGCTGGTAATCAAGGAGATGATAAAAACGTTAGCACAAGGGTTAGTGTAGATCCCGATATTTTGGAACGGGAGGGCGGGCATCTGTACTTTTGGGAAGGGAGAAAACTTTAGAATAGAAGGTGCTGGGAGATGCATTTTCAAAAAGAGAGATAACTAAAATCTCGGAGGAGGGTATTGGGGTGGAATCTGCAATTTCGCAAAAAGAAGAACTGGAATCGGCTGTTTGTTCCAAAAACGATTAAAACATCGCTGCCCCTCCGCGAAAATCACTCTTGGTTGCGGGTACATCAACTAAGCTGTTAAACCTTGACCCTATTTTAGACCTGAAAGGCTGTTTTCTATATCCTTTTACAGACCAAACTGAAAAAAATGAGTTAGCTAAATACAGACTCTTCATAAAACCATATCCTTTTCCAGACTATACTGCAGGCAAAATGTACAATGATTTTTCTTTTCCAGACCAAAAAAGCCTTAGAAAGGTTAAATCTGACGCCTTGCTGTACAGGTGCATACAAATATATTCAAGGCTTCCAAATGTATATTGCCACTTTCTTTGGAATCATTCACATTTTTGAGGAATGTGTAATAACTGTTCTTTCATTGTTGAGTAAAAGTTCGCCTCACATACCCCCCCTCCCCAAACAAACACACAGGCACACACTCAGCGTTTCTCAAAATGAAGCTCGAATCAATTTGCTTCCACTGTGCGTGCTGTGGGTAGTCCCTCGGTAAATTACCATGTGGGAATATTCTGAGCAACCCAAGTTTTATAAATTTAATCACAAAGATATATATTGTGATACCAGTGGGGACAGTAGGACCAGTGACGTTCCAAACAACCGGGATCCAGTTCCCCAAGATGTCGTTTGTACTCTGGTTGAATTGTCAAGTAACTCAGACGAGTACCAGAAGACTGAAGCCAAGTTTTTTGAAACCATGTCAAGAACATATCGGGTTAAGGTTGTCAGGATTGAAAGACTTCAAAATACTGAACAATGGAGGAAATACGTACGGTAAGTTTTGAGTTTGGTTGAATATCCGGGAGGGAGGGACGATGAGAGTTAAAGGTTAGAGATGATCCCAGGAGATGATCCTTGTATCTTTAGTGGTTGAAATTAGCAATCTGCTATTTTCCAGGGGGAGGGGGCTGCTTAGATAAAAGCTGCAGTTTTTCATGCAAGAACCATGTAAATTTTTGCGCTGTTCGGGAAAACATTAGGGTTGGTTTGGTCTCACCAAGATTTAAACCTTAGATTGAACTAAACTAGTTCGCCCTGATAGTTTTCCGGTTCGAGCAAAAACCTGCACGATTACATGTTTATCATCCCTGACCAAAAATGTACGAAAGTGAAAAAACGCAGGCATTTTTGTTTGTAGCTGAACGCGTGCTTGGGAGACCTTGGGAGACCGCAATCCTTCAAAAAGAAAGTTTTAATCTGGCGAGAATTCGAAATGAATGTGTGCGTGTATCGCTTTGCTTTCTCCCTTTTTGATTTTATATGAAGCGATACAACATATTTGGTTCCACGCTAATGGAAGTTTTATTTATGCATCTGACTTTCAAGAGGGAAACCAAGCTGTCTGTGAAATTGTCTGATATCAGGACACTAGTGCGATTTCGTGAAAAGCCACGATAATAATCTGGCCTGTGATTGGCGGAAGTTATTTTCAGGGATGATAAAAAGCGAAAAGGGGCATCAGAGTGGTGCATTGCTTTGATACCAGAAGTCCATATTCATACTAATGTTTTTTTGAAAACTAACAAAGCTTAAGTGATAGTAGAAAAAGAACGTCAACAGAAATGTCAATATCAAATGTAAAGACAAAGGAACGCTGATCATATGTGCCCTTGTTCTTACTTACCGCCCACTTGGGATTCCTTTGTCTTTCCTTTGATATTTACTTTTCTCATTCTTGTGTTTGTGTTTATATTTATAAATAAATAAATAAATAAATAAATAATACAATCCAGAGAATCCTCAGCACTCGATACTCTTACAAAGTTCTTCAATTTACACATAAAACATTTGGGAAAAAATTGTATACTGAAACAACAAATACAAAAACTCATGCATTTTACACAATTGTGATCCAGGCTTGTACGTACTTGAAAGTGCTTTCAGTAGTAGGCAGGGCCATTTTCTGTGTAAACGTTATTCTGTTTCTTTTGTAAATTGCTTGAACTTTTCTGCAACAATTTTTGACAATAAGGATCACTTAAGGTTACCGTTCACCTTGAGCGGTGTTTTCAGTTTTCCGTATGTAACTCCGTTAATACGCATCGGATACCCACAAACCTATATCTCAATGGAAAGCTTATGAAATTGTCTAAATGGTGGTGAAAAAATTGTTGAAAAAGTTTGTTTTATAAACGAACACGAGCATCATAATTCAAAATGTTTATATCACTTCCAGACGTCAATGCAGCTGTCAGTTTCAATATCAACCATTTTTAGTTTGTTTGTGAGATTCGGCATGGTTTTTACTTTAATTCCATCCTGGCGATTTTTGACTGAAAGCGCCTTTAATTTTCTGCAGGCATTTGAAGAAAATTCCCCGTTTGCAGCATACAAAACTGCCATGTTTGAGTCATAAAAAAAATTGGAGCGGAATTTCAAAATTCTCCAGGACGGTTTTCCTCTTTGGCTTTTTGTTTGTCAACTTGCCAAATTTGACAGCATAAGATTAAAAATTAAGGGAGCATTGATCATTTACATTTTCGTAGTTTTAGCCAAAACATGTCTCGAGAAATTCGTTTGTAAAGTACACCGCGCGTCATACAATTTTACTTCCGGTAAAAACTTTTGTTCGTCATATCTCGCAAACTGTCAGACGTATTAAAAATTTTTTTTTTTGACTAGAAGTTCATTTCATGTGTATTTATAATCTGCGAAAATCTCAATTTCAAAGTCTTAATCCGTTCCAACGTGAACGGTAACCTTAAGGTTAGCTCAGAGCCTGGAAGAGGCCACAACATCTGATTTTGGATTACAACCTATAGAGGTAGCCTTTGGAAAGATCGGCGTTAAACCAAAAACTGTGCTTTCTGAAATATCAACTGTTGTCAAGATATCTCACCGCAGTAGCTTTGCATCAATTTTCCTGGAACCGACGATTGTTAGCACAATTTCAGTACAACACAAAACTCTCAAAACTTAATCGTGACAAAATGTGGGACAACGATAGTGTAATATTAAGTAAACCTCAATGGGGTGCCAGGAAAGTTGTAAACACATTTTCTTTTTTTGTACTTTATCCGTTTTGAAACTTAAAGTTTTCGTAAAAGAGATAACGTACGCTATCAAAAAACCCTGACACGGTATTAGTTTTTAAACTGTGCTGAATTTCGAATGTTTGCAGACGATGAAAGACCTGACCATAACCTAAAACCTTAGAGACTTGGCTCCTCGCGAAGGGAAAATGCTTGGTCGCAACTTGCACAGTGATTTCCGCTCTGCAAACGTACACACTTATCTATCAGCATGCGTACATACGTACATACATATGTACCTACATACATACATACATGCATGTATACCTACATATATACATACATATACATACATACATACACGTATCATAGTAATCAATTCGTAGCTGATTGAATACCGCTCTTTAGCAAACGAAAGGAGCTGACAAAGAAAACGGGAAGTCCCCCTGAAGAGCGCCAACTGTTCCATGGCACAAGTTCCGAGAGCGCCAAAGCGATCTGTAAGCAGGGTTTTGATTGGCGCGTGTGTGGCAAGCATGGTTCAGTCTATGGTAAAGGAACCTACTTTTCAACATTAGCTGACTACTCCCATAACTATGCAGGGGAGTTGTCTCAACAGCATAAGCAGATGTTCCTGTCTCGTGTGATCGTGGGCTCGTATACAGTGGGGAATTGTGACATGGTCAAACCGCCGCCCAAAGACCCCCAGGACCCTTGTGGAGAACTGTATGATTCTTGTGTGGACAACACATCAAACCCCTGCATCTTTGTAGTGTTTGAAAACGGCCAGTCCTACCCAGAATTCCTCATTACATACTGCAGTGAATAATGGTGCATAATTACAAGTTG
>JAOBRG010389702.1:0-10667 GCA_027574985.1 Umimayanthus nakama | reverse complement strand
CCCCCCCCCCCCCCCCCCCCCCCCCCCCCCCCCCCCCCCCCCCCCCCCCCCCCCCCCCCCCCACCACTCAGGAAACTATAGTTCTACTTTGAGTTTCTACTTTTTTGTGTTTGTCAGGACTTGTGTTTCGCTTCTCTTTTTGTTGGTGATAGAGTGGTGAAATTTGAGTTATTGTCAAAATAATAACTTTTGAATTTTGTGTTTCTTGTATTTTAAGCACAAAAAAAGGGCTCCAAATGACATGTTCATTGCAGAATTTGCGTTTTATTAAAATAAATACATGTACGCTGCCCTTTTTGTGATGGGATTAAAAGAGAGGAAAAGAAGTAACATCAACCGAAAGGTCAACCTTTTCCCCTTTTTTCAGGAGAAAGAGAGTTAAAAGCGAGAATAAAAGAGTTAATGAGGTACAGAAAAAATGGAGTCACAAAGCTGTCAGGTAAATACGTGTGCATTCAAGGTTATACCTTATGTTGTTGTTGTTGTTGTTGTTGTTGTTATTGTTGTTGTTGTTGTTGTTGTTGTTATGATGAGAGGTCAGTGTATTCATTAGTAGTATGCGTCGATTGTTTGATTCGGATATGTCACCAGTCTTTTTTAATACCTTCATGGATTTAAATTGTCGTTGCAATCCGAAACCCCTAATCGTGCTTCTTACACGCTCAGTCTGCTAGAGACAACCGTTAGAGATCCCCCCCCCCCAATAAAAAAATCTGCAGCGACTAAAACAGAGCAGATGATGCATGTAACAACTGATGATGTTTTGAGTAGGGTTTCGACCAATTGCATAGAGTATTAGAATAAAGGACGACCGAACCAATCAGAGTTAAGTACATACAGTAAAACTGATCCGCCAAGCTGTTTCTCGTAAGAAATTTTTGCGCCCTACTTCGCAGACGTATCAAATTAAAGGGTTTCGGAACGTTTGCCGTTCGCGGCTATTTAAATTGTGATCCCAATGGCTCCGAACTCGTGACTCATTTGAACCGTAAAACAACAGCCTTCTCGTCTTCGTATTGGCGATTCAAAAGCCAAAATTGATCGAAATTTTGACTTTTTTTTGTTAAGAAACCATCTTTTTTGTTTGTAAGAGTGGAAGTGCGTGGTGCTAAATATAACTATCTCTCATTAGTCTCCAAATGATAGTTTTCAACAAACAAATGTGTTTTTTGAAGTGTCGAAAGCAATTCTATGTCGTCGACAGGGGTTGGGATAGGAGCGGAGTAATGTCATACAATAGGAGTGGGGAAAGGGGCGGATTATTGTCATGCAACAGGGGTGGGGAGAGAAGCGGAGTAATGCTACATGTATACAACAGGAGAGAGGAGAGGAGGGAACTAATGTTATAGAACAGGGGTGGGGGTAGGAGCAGAGTAATGTCATACAATAGGAGTGGGGAAAGGGGCGGAGTATTGTCATGCAACAGGGGCGAGGAGAGAAGCGGAGTAATGCTATACAACAGGAGAGGGGAGAGGAAGGAATTAAAGTTATAGAACAGGGGTGGGGAGAGGAGCAGAGTAATGTCATACAATAGGAGTGGGGAAAGGGGTGGAGTATTGTCATGCAACAGGTGCGATGAGAGAAGCGGAGTAATGCTATACAACAGGAGAAGGGAAAGGAAGTAATTAATGTTATAGAACAGGGGTGGGGAGAGGAGCAGAGTAATGTCATACAAATTGGTCAAACGACGTTTGATTCGCACCAGATTCCTTTTGGTTTTAGTGTACAGAATAGTGTCTGACATTACAGGTGTTTAGAAACTACAATGCTTGGTTATTGCAGATTGTCAAGAGTTTGACGAGCAGCGATTAAGAAGGGAAAGAAAAAAGGAAAACAAGAGAAAGATGGTGGTATGTTGTTCGGTTTGTCTATTTTTGAGAGGAGTCTCACTTGTGGCACAAGCTGCTTGAGCTAAAATTTTAAAAACAACTGTCTCATGGCCAATGAATGGCAATAGCCCTTTATTTGAAGAGGATTTAGAACATAGCTGCCAATTTTTCGCGCGCTTTTTGTACGGCGCGAGCGTGCATCTAAATCTCGATAGACCTATCCAATCGCGTGATTGCATTCAACCAATCAAAACGCCCAGAATAATTAAGGAGAATTCTGTATTTTATCAGTTTTGTTTAAAATGGCAATGTTCTTAAAGAAATGGTCCATGCTTTAGCTGTACATCTATCGAGTTGTGGATGCACTTGGGAAGTTGGGAGAGCACTCGAGAAGCAGGAGAAGCACTCAGCTTCGCCTCGTGCCACTCAAACGCTTCTCGAGTGCTCTCCCAACTTCCCGCGTGCATCTATAACTCGATAGACGCGCGCCAAGCATGGACCATTTCTTAAATAAACACGTTTGTATGGAATTAACACCTTTCTTCCAATCTAGTCGCACTGAGAACGAAAAAAATGTTTAACTCGATCTGAAAACTTTGTGTAGTTATTTAAAAAATCATTTAAACTGTAAAACAAAATTCAAAGTATTCATTGAAATAATGGTATATTTGTCGTTATATAAACACTCGTACATACAGTCACAGTTGTCCTAAATACATGCTTTTTTAATAAGAACCAGTAACTTTCGGCTCAGCCTGGGTTTTTCTTAAATTTTTGACGGTTTCAGCCTCAAATTGTTCTTAAATTGTTCTTATTTCCTGATAACTCCACTCGGAACAGTAAAACGATGCTAAGAAATACGTGTTTGCATTAGTTCTTTTATCCTACTGTACTGATGCGAAAAAGTTTGAAACTGTCTATGCGTTGTCTGCGAAATACTGTGTGATGTTTTCTGCTTATCTGAGTGACAACTGGCGAAACAGGAGCGTGTTAGAGTGAGGGAAATCAGTCTTCGTGAAAATTTGACAAACGTCCATGATCAGGTATTTTACCCTAATAGTATTTAAAGAAAGCTGTAGATACTTTAAACCGGATAAACTTTTGTAGCTCTGGCAGTGCAGATGTTTTGTTGAGCACTCTGATTTTTTGACTGCGCTGTATACTGCTGTTGTCTTCACGATAAAATACCATTTTTCCACGCATTGTTCACCCTTCTGTGTTTTAGCACTTTGGTATGCACAGGTTCAGTCTTAAATTTTCCTCTGAGCTGTACTGATGAGAATTCAAAGAATGAAAGATGAGTACCGTTTGTAGACTGAGGTTATACACTGTGAGGCGTATGCTTGACAAATCAATGTCATACAACTGAACACTGTGTTGTTGCTGTTTCTATAGGGTGGCAGTACTCCAAGGAGAACCAATGTGTCAATGAGCAAAGCGAGAGAGTAGGTGTTGTCCATTCTAACCCTTCCATCCCCAGCCAGTTCATCAACATCTATCTTCTCCTTACAATATCAATACAAACTACGTTGTTTTGTTCTAGGAATAAACGAGTTGATCACACGCTGCAAGAATAGCAAATATCCCAAACTGTTCAAAAGGAGTCCATCAGGGATACAGCGATTTAGGAGAACTTAGCTACACATTGATCATATACTGCTAAGCTGGTTTAAGTGTTGCTGAACATCCCTCCCTCTTCTTTCCCGCTGCCGAATAAGGGCTTGTAACATGACTTCAACGCCATGGAAGAATCACTACATATTTAGATAATGCTGTCAGGTTTATGGTTTTGCATGTATACAGTATGTAAGTCATCTTAGTTGTGAGGCAAATAATTACAAAACTCGCAATTTAAAGGTTGATTGGTGTTTTTTCTTTTAATCTTAGAATGGCTGCGGGAGAGAAAAACGCCCTTGAAAAAGGTAAGAAAACAAGAAATAGGGTGTTTTTGTTTGTGTATGTATGTGCACGTGTTTGTGGTGTGTGTGTGTTTGTGTGCATGTCTATGTGAAAGTATGTGTATGTGTGTGGTATGTTTGTGTGCTTGTGTATTAAGGGGAAGAGGATTCCACGACTGTTATTAATTATAAGTCTGTCAAAAACTAAAACAATTAAAATTAAGGTTCATAAATATTACACTGTGATTTTGTCGGTAAGTCGGAGGTTTCTTTGTCTCAAGTCTTCACTCTCAATTCACAGCTTCGAAAATAAGTTTTTCTGCTGCACCTGAAACTATATAAGCACAATTTTCTTCACTCACCCCCCGAATTTTGAAATGCTCACAAATATTTCATTATCATTCACTATAATTTCTAGTTTATAATTATCACGAGTGAGCCCAAATATCATAAGTTCTTTTGGGCTTCCTCGCCACAATAGTTAGATACTGTTTCAGATTTGGACTTCGTTTAAATAACCGGTTCTTAGTCAGTAGAAATCCGTACATTCGTAATCTAAGTTTTTCCCGCTGTTCGCCATTTCAGGTTCTACCGCCAAGTTTTCAGACGAAATGAAAGCCTGTTCAGGCTACAATCTGCTGTCCCCGAGGGAAGTTCAGTTGTGTAGCACGATGCAGATGAAACCTGGTTTCTACTTGACGATCAAGACTATCATACTGAAGGTGAGATTAATAGACTGCGGCATGCCTTTCTCACAGCGAATGTGGGGTGCAAGTTTGAAGTGGTGTTGTTGAGGAAAGAATCTGCTGACTATTAGTTTTGCAGTCCATTGGTATATGCGTGTAGTCTAGAGTTCTTAAAAAAATATTAGCGCTAGCTGTTGCGCTTCTGAAACAAATGTAAATTAATTGCTGATTATAAAGAAGCGTGATATTGTGTTTTCTTCCTGAAATCGTCTTACTGAAACGTGGGAGTGCAGCCTAAATATGGTCCCTAATTTCAGACGTGAAATTAAATTCCAGAACTTTCAGTTGCAAAATCAAATTTTTGGTTTTGCAATTTTAACTGTTTTTACAACACTTATATTTTTTTTGATAAAGAAGGTTCTGAATGCCTAAGTTTGTTTTTGTTCTTATACTTTGCTGAGCTACAGTTTCTCTCCGGTTAAAGGACAACCTTCTGCGCCGTCAGGGCGTCCAAGTCAAGACTCGTTACCCGCCCAATCTGGACAAGACGCACAGGAGAATGATCGTTAACTACTTGAAAGAGAGTGGCTGGATATCAACCTCCTCGTGACACCGGTCTAACCCCGGTCTCCTTCGACAGTTTTTACTTTTTTTACAACCAGTAGAGCGGCGATGGGAAGGGGGGAGGGTTCGTTGAATGACTTCAGCAAAAAAAATAGAAAATCAAAGTGCGACGCTACACAGATGACCTCTGAACAGCTGATAACAATACAGGGGTGTAGCTATACATGTTATATGGAAACAGAGAAAGTTACGACGCACATTTTATTTATATATTACTGTAAATACTCTATAAACTTGTAAGTTAGAAATATCTTGTACAGAAGCAGCATTGTTTGCTTGTAATATGTAAAACAACAATAAATACCAAGAGTCTGCGGTGTCCTTTGCCAGTGCACGTTGGTTCTTACTTACCAAGTCCTCTTGCTCTGTACACTCTCATTGTAATATGACATAATAATAAATTTCCTCTTTTTTGCAAAAACTCGTTACTGTTTGTATTTCGCTTCACGAGTAAAATACACATGGAATCGTTCAAAAAAACCAACGAGACTTGCAAGGAGTTAAGGGCTGTGGCAGTTTCTTCTCCGGCACCTTTCCTTGGTCTTGGATCCTCTTGGTTTTTGACTTTGATGTAAAGCGTCCACTTCCTCTTCGCTTAAGCTGTCAAAATACGCCGTTTGTGAACTACTGTGGTTGTTCCCAGCAGGTCCGTGTTGTTGACCCAAATCTCGTCTAATCTTCGGCGAGGCAAAAAATACGGGGCAAGATCAGGTGATATTAGGCGAGATTGGCCAAGAATATTGGGGCGAGATAGGCCTAAAAATATGGGGCAAGATCAGTTGAGATTGGCCAAAATATTGGGCAAGATCAGGCTAGATTAGACGAGATTGACCAAGAATATGGGGCAAGATCAGGTGAGATTGGCCAAAACTGATATTGGGCAAGATCAGGCTAGATTAGACGAGAATGGCCAAGAATATGGGTTGAGATCAGGGGAGATTAGGCGCGATAGACAAAATATTGGGCGAGGTTGCCCAAAAAAAATTTGGAGCAAGCTGAGATTACGCGATATTTGTGCAAACCTCACAGCAGACAGAGCTTAGATACTCTTGTTTCATAGTATGTTGTCATAGCAACATAACCTAGTAAAGGAAATTCATTTTCCGAACAGAAAATAAATGATTTTATGAGGCATGTGACTCAATAACTAAGTTGTTCCCAAATTGGACCTCGCCGATAAGTTATCTCACATGCGCGCAACACGGAGATAAGTATTTATCTCGACGGAAAGTCGACAAGACCTCCTCTTCGCCGCGTCACTGTCATCAGCTGACTAGTGAAGACTCCTTCAATTTCAACCCTGGCTGTGGCGTTTTTTCCCTCACCCTTGATGGGAACATCTTGCTTTATGGGTAAGACTCGGGTTTTGTAATTTTTATGATTGAAATAAAGCCGAAATTTGCCACATGTGGGTTAAAGTGTTGAAAGACATCCCTCCCCCACCTCCATCAAACCAAATACGGGCGGTTAAAACATTGTTTAAAGTATGAGCACCAACAATTTTGGGCCACTTTTGAATGAGTGTGGGAGTGCAGCATTTCAAATTCAACCAAAAATAACTACAGATAAAAAAAAACTTTGGTCATTTAGGATTTTTATGAAAACAAACGTTTGACGATTTTGACACCTGGAGGTTTTAATTTAGTTTACACTGGTGTGCACCACTTTTCCTTTTTTTTTCTTTTTCGCTCGAACTTTCAAAAGAAATCATGCTTTTTATGACGGAAATTGATAGAGTTGAAGATTTTCTTCAATCACACAGAAGTGATTTTATAAAAAGAATTCTTTTTGCAAAAACATGTGTGTTTGTAGAAAGTGTGCATTGGGAAAACAATAACAAAGTTGGTTGTAAGAATTTCGAAAAACACTCCCGCTTGTGTTTTCCCGTACATGTTCACTACATTTATGCCAAGTTTCGCAGCAAAAGAGTTTTTCGCTTCAAGTAAAATGAGATTTATTATTCCTGTTATGTGCTGGACCTCTTTTAAAGCGATTGTTCAGAACTGACAAACGGCAAAACCGCTAAAATCCTTCAAGTTCACTTTGAATTCGGGCAATTCTTCGCCTTCTGATTAGTTTCTTTGTAACACCGCTGTTCTTAAGAATTTTTTTACTTACCCCACCCCAGCCAGGAAAAATATTTGTCATCCCCTGCAACTGGTACCTAAGGACCTTATGTTGCGCGCGTCAAGTTAAAATAGGGAACAAACTCTTATTTTTGCTTCATAGTTTTTGTTCTAATTTGGACAAAAACAACTGGTTTCTGGCAAATTTCGCGGGAAAAGTTTTTTTTCGATAAAAAATTCAGCCCAGGTTTACAAGATATGAAAAGTTAATTTTCATCTAAGGCCCTGTTACACTGCAATTTTCTCATCAACTTGTTTCGCAAATGTAGCGTTGCAAGTTGCCGAAGTTTAATGTTGAGGCCCTGTTACACTGCAATTTTGTCAACAACTTGTCTTGTAGTGCTCCTCGGAACCAAAAAACAAGAAGTGTGCGCATGTTCCCTTGTTAAGGGAAGTCGCACATATCGATTTGTGCCACGAGAAACGTCAATCTGACGTTTCTCTGCGAACCCCCCCACCCCCCTTAGAAACGTCAGCCATGATTATCGATATTAACATCTGATAAATGTATTTGTGAACATACATAGGGTATGCACTCACTCAGCTTGCAGCTATTTTAGTTGCTGGTTTTGGATTATTAAAAACTCAGAAACAACTCAAAATGGTTACCAATGTATAAGTACACGTTAAAGTTAGTTTGAGCTTTAACTTTCCGTAATGTATGTGAGGTATACAGGTTTCTGTTTAATCAACTGTATATTTAATGTAGTGCTCAAGTCGCGATAAGGTCATCCAAACATTTGGTGTCATGGGTTATTTTAAGTATAAAGCGGCCCATGTTGATTGTTCTTTGAGCGCTCAAGAGAAATGGTTAGTTCTAAAAGCAAAGGAGTAACATTTTCACCGACTCTATTGTTTCTCATCAGAGAGCAGACAATAGAGTTATTGTAAGCGGCAAGACGTAAACTTGCTTTACAATCCGTCCTTCGACTTGCTTGCTCGCGAACGAATTGACTCTGATCCTGGGTTTCCGAGGATGACAATTTAGGTTCGTTACTTTTGTTTCATGCTTTTTATTTGAAAAGTCAAAAAAATGAAAATGTATGTTTCAAAAGATCGAGTATTATAGACGGTATTCTAATAATTTAATTATCTACTGGCCTAAAGAAAAAATGTTTTGACCAAACATGTAGCAAGTGCGCAAAATTATGAAGGAATAAATCTCTTTTTTTAAAATCAATTTGATATTATAAGCAAACTATCTATTTTTCTACGTTTTGATACAGAAGAAACGTCAGGGTCGAGAACCCCCCTCACCCCCAAACGTCAGATTGACGTTTCTCGTGGAACAAATCGATATGTGCGACTTCCCTAAAACTGTCGTAAAATTGCGAGACAAGTTGCTGGAGGGGTGATACACTGTGCAATGGTGTTGTTAGTGGCTGCAATCCGTCGCGAAAAGTAGAGCTGAGTTCTACTTCGTGCAACGCTTCGCGCAACAAAAAAATTGCGAGACAACCCATGTTGTTACACTGTGCAATTCTCCAGCGACTTGCCATTGCGAAACAAGTTGCTGAGAAAATTGCACACTGTAACAGGGCTTTTATCAAAATGGCTACCAAATCAGATTTTGTCGCAAATTCTTGGTTGCACCAGAGGACGTTAAAGTTTCCCATAAAGCCGTGAAAAATGCGAAAACGCAAAACGTAGAAAAACTAAAGATCGCCGAACCCTCCTATAAAATCCTTAGTCTACCAAGTCCTCCATTATAATTCAACAGCTTTAATGTTAAAGATGAAAAATATATGTGCAATGAGTATTTTGATATGTTTTCTTGCTGCGAAATAGTACATTATTTTTAACGTGGTTCGTGCACCTCTCCAGCGTTTTCAAGTTCTTGTTCTTCAAACTTAGCTTGCTGTATCGATGTTTCCGAGTTTGTTGTTCCATTTTCTCTTTGTTGTGTAGCAGCATCCACAGGAGCGAAGATCCATCGAAATATTTTTCGAGCGAGAATAAATGGTAACAGAACAAAGAAAAAGATGTTAAAGCAGAAATCTTTAGTCTTGCTTCGCTTCTTGATGACTTCTTTCCTAAAAATAAACAGTTTGTTTAAGATATCGTTTTGTAGGTTGGGTTTCACTTTGACAGGAACTTCGTCCTACTCTACAAACCTATTATTAGATTTTTTTAAAGTAACAAACGTTTTGACAGAAAATGTCAGCGAGGAAACCAAAGCAATGTGACATCATGAAAAGCTGCGCGCGCAAGGTTTGTACTCGTATCTGCGTGAAAACATTCGATTACACTGTTTTTGTAATGTCTACTTTTGCACCCGAGGCTAGATGTTTTAATTATTTTGAGAATTCAGCCTCAACTGTTGTTACATTTCTTACAGTATTTTCTTGGTATATGGTATATACCGGCTTTAAACTGTATTTTCCTTTCACACCACCCAACCAAAAGTGTTTTCAGGAAAGAGTGTTCCTATTGCAATTAGTGTAAAGTAATTGCGTTTAAGCGAAGCGAGAATGCTTTCTTTTCTTGCTGCATGTGGCAAATGTAGAACTAAGAGCGGAGATGTTTTAAGGTTTTAGTTTCTTTCTTCCATTTAGCCTTCCCATAGAATTTCGATCATAATAATTCTCAGATTTTCTTTTGACAAACAACATAAATCGGGCCGATGTGCTGACAAGCAATATGAATCGGGCCGATGTGCTGACAAGCAAAATGAATCGGGCCGATGTGCTGACAAACAAAATGAATCCGATGTGTTGACAAACAAAATAAACACAGCCGATATGCTGACAGGCTAGCAAACAAAATAAACTCGGTTAATATGTTGCAAAAAGGAGCTCACCTTCTGGCAATCAAAACTAACTAGGATGTTGGCATGACAGATGGTCGTAAATCTGTAAAGCTGTTAGTTATTTTTCAGTTTAACAACAAACTATCTCCACTCGATAGAGCACGTGTTCCTCCGCCACACATGCTAAGAGTATGTGTTTCGAGCAGTTCGCTGGCCAAATCTGAAATTTGAACCCTAACCCTAACCCTCGGCCAGAAATAGTCCCACCCCCTGCTATACTCCAAGTTCTGTACTCACGTCTCGGCATTAACCTCGTCGCCATTCTCATTGTACTCCACGATAATAATTTGTCCGTTCTTATCCTTCTTTTTCTTCTGGCCTTTGCTCGCCCCACCCAGGCCCATCCGGGCTACTCTGCTTTTCCGTAGACCCAACAGCGCCTTGATCCCTCCCAGCGCAACCAGGCCAACCAGAGAAGCTATCAGAGCCTGGACACCAGTGATATTCTGCATCAGTTTTTGGATGGTGTTGATGAACCCTTTGATTTTCTTCCAAGTGTCTCCGATAAAGCCCAGGTCTGACCCGTCGTCCTTACCCTCCCCCTGGTCAAAGTCTCTTTTGTCTCTGTCTCCGCAGCGATATCCGCCCGCAGCACACTGTGATAGTATTAGTAAAAATGAGAAGAAGAAGAAGAAGAAGAAGAAGAAGAAGAAGAAGAAGAAGAAGAAGAAGAAGAAGAAGAAGAAGAAGAAGAA
>JAOBRG010389691.1:0-10667 GCA_027574985.1 Umimayanthus nakama | reverse complement strand
GATATGGAATTTATCTTCTCGTGTTCACATTCGATATCTCACTCGTTTGCTGCGCTCACTCGTTTGATATCGATGTGGACACTCAAAGATAAATTCCATATCTCCGCACGACCATGTATTATTCTCTATGTATGCCATTGTATCAAAGTAGACACCTACAATGCTATTCAAAGCTTTGTTACATCCATGGTGCAATTGCGGTCTGGGTATGCAACAATGCACAATGCAACAATTCAGAAGTCAACCTTTTTTTAATTAGCTCTTACTAGCATATTTACCATGAATAATCATAATGTGCACCTGTGTATAATGTGCACACTGATTTTGAAGCTGGTTTTCAGAAAAAAGTGTTTCAATGCATGTCATTCTACAGTACAAATAATTTTCTTGAAAAATACAGCTGCAGTAATCTCAAATCTAGCTCCACCAGCATGAAATTAAACTAAACAAGATTTAATGCCAACACATTCATTTTCTGTCTGCTTGGTGATACATTTTAAAAGTTTTATGTTTTCTTCATTTTCTTCTGCTCTTTTACTGCTGCACGATCAAATACCGATCTGTTTGTGCAATGCCTCTAACATTGGTGATCGAGGAGACCTGGAATGAACTAGACAACTTTTAGCCACATGACAAGATTCATGATGAACAATCTTTTCTCTTCCTAATGTTTCCACATTTGTGCAAAAAAGCCACAAGATACTGTAAATGGGATTGAACTTTTCCAAAGACTAAAAGAGTGGGCCTTGTGCACGATACTGGTGTGCACTTCCGTCACATCTGGATGTCTGATCATGTCAGCTGCAGCCCAAAGGTACATGTAGCTGCAGCCTTTTTGCAGCCTTTCAGCAGCCTTTCCGTAGCCTCTTTGCAACCTTTTTGTACTTCCGAGAAGCAAGTCGGCCACTTTACAGTATTTAGTATTTCATCATTGGTGGGTTAATTTAATAACTTACTAGTACAAAAGTTCATAACAATTGGATTATTATAGAGTATCAGTATAGATTAGTATAGAGTATCAGTACAGAGAGAGTACAGTCTTGAAAACACAACAGATTTTCAATCATGATGGAAAACATGTGATGTGAGACTCAAAATGAAACTATGAGTGACTTATCATTGATGTTACTCATGGTAGACCAAATGTACTGTACTAGACAGGCGGAGGACTTTTGAGAAAGTTTAGGACATGGACTGAAGTGACAGAAAAGTAAAAAAAATGTTTAATGAACAAGTTTGTTGAAACACTACATGTAACAATTTTTTCTAATTCATTTTTGACTTGGAGTTATTTCGAAACATTGTGCCCATTGACTACCTGGGTAGTAGTAACTGTGAAAAGCACAGCTGCAGAGTTTTATATTGAGTTGAGGCTGCATGAAAACAATAAAATGCCAGCAACCAAAAGTATTGTATTGAGAAAAATTGAACAAGTAAAATACCTTGATTTGGTTTAGCAAAAGGGCCAGGTTGTCTTCTCCATTAAAATGATGGTATGCCGAAGGATGCAAAGTACTCTAAAGTTATTAAGACACCAAATAGGGATCTCCATCCTGAACCTCTACCACCTTTCACTGTACTTTATTACAGTTTTAATGAAAAAAAAGCGGAAAATTGCAACCTTAAGAATTTTGTACTTTCGGAAGTCAGACCAGTTTTGCAGGTAACAAAGATTTTTTCTCTGCAGACAGTTAAAGATGGCTTGTCTTAAAAATGGTGTTTTTTTTGTCAATAGTTTAAACCAATCAAAACAGTTGTCATCTCTGTTCACGGATCGAATTCAGTTCAGACCATAACAAACGTATTAGCATATGCTATTCGGATTAACGGTAGTTTGAAAATATCACAAAACACAAAATGATTGGACTAACCAATTTCGGCGTTGTTTGTTTTTTTGTTAATGAAAACCAATAAAAATAACACTCTCTGTTCACAAAAAATGGTTTTAACAAATATTTCATGGAAGAAATGAAAAAATTACTTTACTGACACTCCACCGACACTTCACCGACACTCCACCAACACTCCACCAACACTCCACCAACACTCCACCGACACTTCACCGACACTCCACAGACACTCCACCAACACTCCACCGACACTCCACCGACACTCCACCAACACTCCACCGACACTCCACCAACACTCCACCAACACTCCACCAGCACTCTACCGACACTTCACCGACACTCCACAGACACACCACCAAAACTCCACCAACACTCCACCAACACTCCACTGACACTTCACCGACACTCCACAGACACTCCACCAACACTCCACCAACACCCCACCAACACTCCACTGACACTTCACCAACACTCCACTGACACTCCACCAATACTCCATCGACACTCCACCAACACTTTATCGACACTCCACCAACACTCCATCGACACTCCACCAACACTCCACCAACACTCTGCCAACACTCCACCAACACTCCACCAACACTCCACCGACACTTCACCGACACTCCACAGACACTCCACCAACACTCCACCGACACCTCACCAATACTCCACCAACACTTCTCTGACACTCCACGGACACTCCATCAATACTCCACCAAAACTCCACCAACACTCCTCCGACACTCCACCAACACTCCACCAACACTCCACCAACACTCCACCAACACTCCATCGACACTCCATCCACACTCTACCAACACTCCACCAACACTCCACCAACACTCCACCAACACTCCACTGACATTCCACCGACACTCCACCAACACTCCACCAACACTCCACCGACACTCCACCAACACTCCACCAACACTCCACCGACACTCCACCGACACTTCACCGACACTCCACAGACACTCCACCAACACTCCACCAACACCCCACCAACACTCCACCAACACTCCACTGACACTCCACCAACACTCCACCAACACTCCTTCGACACTCCACCAACACTCCACCGACACTCCACCCACACTCCACCAACACTCCACCAACACTCTACCGACACTTCAGCGACATTCCACCATCATTCCACCAACACTCCACCAACACTCTACTGACACTTCACCAACACTCCACCAACACTCCATCGACACTCCACCAACACTCCACCAACATCCACAACACTCCACCAACACTCCACCAACACTCCACCGACACTCCACCAACATTCCACCAACACTCCACCGACACTCCACCAATACTCCAATGACACTCCACCAACACTCCACCGACAATCCACCAACACTCCATCAACACTCCATCGACAGTCCATCGACACTCCACCAACACTCCACCAACACTCCACCAACACTCCACCCACACTCCACCAACACTCCACCAACACTCCACCAACAATCTACCGACACTTCAGCGACATTCCACCATCACTCCACCAACACCCCACCAACACTCCACTGACACTTCACCAACACTCCACTGACACTCCACCAATACTCCACCTACACTCCACCAACACTTTATCGACACTCCACCAACACTCCATCGACACTCCACCAACACTCCACCAACACTCCGCCAACACTCCACCAACACTCCACCAACACTCCACCGACACTTCACCGACACTCCACAGACACTCCACCAACACTCCACCAACACTCCACCGACACTTCACCAATACTCCACCAACACTGTCTTCTCTGACACTCCATGGACACTCCACCAATACTCCACCAAAACTCCACCAACACTCCTCCGACACTCCACCAACACTCCACCAACACTCCACCAACACTCCACCGACACTTCACCAATACTCCACCGACACTTCTCCGACACTCCACCGACACTCCACCAACACTCCACCGACACTCCACCAACACTCCACCAACACTCCACCGACACTTCACTGACACTCCACCAACACTCCATCGACACTCCATTGACACTCCACCAACACTCCACCAACACTCCATCGACACTCCATCAACACTCCATTGACACTCCACCAACACTCCACAGACACTCCACCAACACTCCACCAACACTCCACTAACACTCCACCGACACTCCACCGACACTCCACCGACACTCCACCAACACTCCACCGACACTCCACCGACACTCCACCGACACTCCACCAACATTCCACCGACACTCCACCGACACTCCACCAACACTCCACCGACACTCCACCCACTTTCTACCCACACTCCACCAACACTCCACCAACACTCTACCGACACTTCAGCGACATTCCACCATCATTCCACCAACACTCTACTGACACTTCACCAACACTCCACCAACACTCCATCGACACTCCATCGACACTCCACCAACACTCCACCGACATCCACAACACTCCACCAACACTCCACCAACACTCCACCAACATTCCACCAACACTCCACCGACACTCCACCGACACTCCACCAATACTCCAATGACACTCCACCAACACTCCACCGACAATCCACCAACACTCCATCAACACTCCATCGACACTCCACCAACACTCCACCAACACTCCACCAATACTCCACCAACACTCCACCCACACTCCACCAACACTCCACCAACACTCCACCGACACTCCACCGACACTCCACCAACACTCCACCAACACTCCACCGACACTCCACCAACACTCCATCGACACTCCACCAACACTCTACCGACACTTCACCGACACTCCACAGACACACCACCAAAACTCCACCAACACTCCTCCGACACTCCACCAACACTCCACCAACACTCCACCATCACTCCACTGAAAACGAAAACAGACTATTTTTTATGCTTTTTCTTCGTTGAAACTGAAACACAAAGTTTGTCAATAGATTGAGCAACGCCTCACCGATCATGTCTTGAATGCTGTTGGAAGAAGTATTAAAGTGTCTCATTTCTGTTAGAGAAACTTTAAAACGGAGTAAGTTTTACACAATTACATGACAGCAAATTGTACTACAAGGCTTTCCCGAGACAAAATTCCGCGATTCGAACACAATTCCGCGATTCTTCAGAGATTCCTCGAATTTCCGCGAAATCGCGGCATCGCGGAATTCCAGAATGCCTGTTTCTGCGGGCTTGCTTCTCTGCTGCTGCCGCTGACAGCTTTTCCTCAGTCCAGTGCCTTAGTGTCTTGAAATATGTTGACTGTACAAACTCGTGAATCTTAAAATAAGTTTGAAAAGCATTAACGGAAAAAATAGAAAAATGACAAAAATAATGACTTAAAGAAGATTGGTATTAAATGCAGATAGATCGGCTATCAATAACTGTGTCAGTTATGAGTTGTTTTCATGCAAGTTCAAACAAAGAGCAAGTCTGGTGGCTCAAATTGATCATTTGTTTTCGTCCCTTGCAGCCAACTCTGCCAGCATAATTATTGCTTAGAAACCACTGACTCATTTATTTACCCGATGAAGTATTGTCACATGTCAAGCAAGTCTCGTTTGTTTCCAGGTTTCCTCAATCATAAAACGTTAGAGGTGTAACAAAAATCAACCGTAAAATTGACCTTACAAATTGGCCATACAATTTCCTATTTTTTGCCTGCACCGTGCCAGAATCTCTGAATATTGTTACCTGACGTTTTTCCGTTAACATTCTGTATACCTGGCATAGTATCTGTAGCAGATGCCACAACCATGTATCGCTGCCACGCGCGGAAATCGTCCATCCATTGTTGTTTTTGGCCGAAGACTTTGATGATTTACTTAAGTAACATTTTTTTATTTTAAAAATTAAGTTATTTTTTTTTAACAATAAAATTTATATCTTCTCAGGCAGTCTACCTTGAAGGGCCCTAGGCTTGTTGTAGTCTGGCCTTGAGCACAGTATAAATCTTTTATTTACATTGCCTTAATATACAGTGGAAGCTCAATAAATAAAAGAATAAATAAATAAAATGACGTCATGAAGACAAAGAATCCTGGGCCCAATACCTCAAAAACCTGATTAGCTTAACTCCCAATTGGTGGCGCAATTGGCACATGACTTGCATACACAACATATGTTTACAGTGTATCTGCTAACAACGGTGCGCTGTTAGTACCCATAGGAATACCAATAACTTGTCTAAAAACTTTTCCTCCAAAACGGATGAAGATGATATCGATAAGAAAATCAATAGCACGGCAAAGATCTCTGCAAGAAAAATGATATCGGTTACACTTCTTCTTGTCTGTCCAAAATGTACGGAAGTTATCAATAATGTCATATTTAAATGCTTAGATATGTATATTAGTTATTTAATACTTTAAATTTGTACTATGAATTTACTGTGGTCATACATGTAATGTTCTCTAAAGACAAAATTACATATAATTTACTAACTTCAAAGAACCAACCACAAATGCAAATGTCAAACAGTTCATTTTGTTTGTTCCTTTGTTCTCTTGCACCAGGCAGAATTAAGGTAGCAAGCAAGCTCATGGCGCAGGGTTGGACCAAACATCATCCGATTATAGGCAGTCAGAATACCAATTACCAATGCACGCAGTGCGCCCCTCCTTGACGTGATCCATAAATACCCTTCTTCCTTCCTTTTTGGCTCCAAAAGTCCCTCGGATCCGGCTGGTGAGACCTCCAGGTGAGTGCCTGTCCAGTTGTCCTTATATCATTCTTTAAAACTGGTTTACACGCATTCTGCAGGTGCTCTCCCTCGGTCTTAGTGTTCCTTACCCCCCCTCCCCTCCCCCTTTCCTTCCTTATGTGGCTTTGAAAATGTCAGAGAGCAAGTTTCCTTAACACTTCCATCTAATTGTTCAATAATTAACATAGTTCAGTTCATAACCTTAACTTGTGTTATGTTTACATGTAATATGTATCGAGGCTTGTTAAATTGTACTCAAAAAAATCTTATGCACTCAAAGAAACTTAGTTTTAATATTTTATCATTTGATTATTATACAGCGAAATTATCTGTTGACACAAGTTTAGTGTAGTTAAGGTTTTCATCTTCTGCTATTGTTTGTGAACTTGCCAAATTTGACGGCATGCGGTTTAAATTGGGGGAGCATTGATTCTTTGCGTTGACGCAGTTTTAGCCTAAACATGTCTCGAGAAATTCACTCCTGAAGTACGCCGCACGTCATACAATTTCACTTCCGGTAAAAACTCTCGTTCGTCAAATCTTGGAAACTATTAGACGTATTGGAAAACATTTTTATCTACTAGTAGCTCATTTAATGTATTTTTCTTTTCGGTTAAAACGTCAATTTCGAAATTTTGAACCGTTCCAACGTGAACGGTATCCTTAAGGTAACCCTTCGCCTTGAGCGGTGTTTTCCTACAATGTATGTAACTCCGTCAATACGCATCGGACACCCACAAACCTACACATCCACAGAAAGCTTATGAAATTGTGATCTAAATGATGGTGAAAAAAATTGTTCAAAATATTTGGTTTATAAACGAATGCGAGCATCATATTTCAAACTGTTTATTTCACTTCAATTTTTAGTTTGTTTGTGCATGAGATTCAGCACGATATTTACTTTAATTCCGTTCTGGTGACTTTTAATTGTACGCGTCATTAACTTTCTGTAGGCATTTGAAAAAAAAAATTAACTTTCTGTAGGCATTTGAAAAAAAAATTCCCTATTTGCAGCGTACACAACAGCCCTGATTGAGACCTAAAAAATAACTGGAGCAGAATTTCAAAATTCTCCAGGACACTTTTATCTTTGAACACTTATTATTTTATGAACTTGCCAAATTTGACGGCATGGCCATGAGGTTAAAAATTGAGGGAGCATTGATCCTTTGCGTTGTTGCAGTTTTAGCCAAAATATGTCTTAAGAAACTCACTCCTAAAGTATGCCGCATGTCTTACAATTTTACTTCCGGTAAAAACTCTCGTTCGTCATATCTTGCAAACCATTAGACGTATTGAAAAACATTTTTTTTACTAGAAGTTCATTTAATGCAGATTTATGTTCTGCGAAAATCCCATCTTCGAAATTTTGATCCGTTCCAACGCGAGCGATAATTTTAAGCATCTTTATTACCAATTTCAAGTCAAGTACAAGTAGGATCTTGCATTCATGTGACATTTCTGTAAGTTCTCAAAAATCCATCCAGACGATCACAAGCAACTTCGAATTGTGATCATAAACTGCCTTTTGATAAAGCACAAAAAGGGAGCATTAGTCATCACGTTTCTTGATACATGAAGTTCATACTGTACGATCATTTTTCCGTGAGCGCATCGAATGTATTCACGCCATTTCGACCAGAATGCTGACATATTGTGTTTCTTATGAAAGCCGTCCTGATACTAACGGGTCGTCCCGATTTTTCGCGAACATGCAAATAAAAGAAGTACAGACAACAAAACCCCACAAACTCATTAAAATTTTGCATCGGGCATTGGGGTCTTTCTTTTGTTTAGGTGTTGTCTCGTTAACTCTCCGATCCCGAAGACCCGAAGATCGGGATTATCTGAGTTATCGGGAAGTGGTATGTTTCCTGAAGACGGTACTGTATGCAGTGCCACCTTTTGATTCAGGTCTAGGAAGTTGTGATTAAATACCTTGCTGTTCTCATTGCCAGTAAAAAAGCCAGAGCGCGACATTTCTCTATGAAGAAAAAATTCATTTCTTGGCCCAGCTGTGGTCATCTACTGCGGGCTTCCAAAACAAACTACACTTTAATTGTGTTCCCCAGATCCAAGACCATGCATTCGCCTTATCTCGACATAGCGCCTTGCCAGATATTTTTTTTTTTTAACCTTGATTCTCAGATGGTTGTCGTTGTGTAGCTCTTCGTCGGAGATTCTGGTTAGCTGTAAACAAGCTGCATGTTGCTGCACTAATCTTCCCGTCTTGACTTACTGTACATGCACGTAAACTAACCACAGGAACAGTTGAACTATCTGAAAATTCGGTGTCTCCAGGTGCATCATTTCAAAAGGCAAATGATACGTAAAGCTGCTGCAGATCTACCAAAGTGAAGCTGGTCTCAGATTTTCCAGTCTCAGATTTTCAGTCTCAGATTTCCACCAGTCTCAGATTTTTTTAAAGAGCCAGATTAAACTTGTAATGAGAGAAATGAAGTCAAGTGAGCTTAAATGGGCGAGATACGACTTTCAAACCTTAATAACTTCAAGAGAAAACAATGAACAGCTCTCATTTAATGAATGCTAAAGCTTTATCTTCCTAGCTACCCAGAACATTTACAAAATTGGTTAGTTGATGTGTACTTTTAGTACTGTGGGGTAAGGGGTAAGGTACAAAATGAGTTCAAAACTGACGAGATATACGACTTTCAAACCTTATTAACTTCGAGAGAAAACAATGAAAAGCTCTCATTTAATGGATGCTAAAGCTTTATCTTCCTAGCTACCCAGAACATTTACAAAATCGGTTAGTTGATGTGTACTTTTAATATTATGGGGAGAGGGGTAAGGTACAAAATGAGTTCAAAATTATTGACGAGATACGACTTTCAAACCTTAATAACTTCGAGAGAAAACAATAAACAGCTCTTATTTAATGGCTGGTAAAGCTTTCTCTTCCTACAGTAGCTACCCAGAACATTAACAAAATTGGTTAGTTGATGTGTACTTTTAGTACTATGGGGAGGGGTAAGGTACAAAATGAGTTCAAAACTGACGAGATGCGACTTTCAAACCTTAATAACCTCGAAAGAATACAATTAACAACTTTCATTGAAAGGATTCTGAAGCTTTTTTTTCCTAGCTATCCAGAACATTTACAAAATGGGCTAATTGATGTGTACTTTTAATACTATGGGGGTAAGGTACAAATTGTGTTCATAACTGACGAGATACGACTTTCAAACCTTAATAACTTCGAGAGAAAACAATGAACAGTTCTCATTTAATGAATGATAAAGCTTTTTCTTCCTAGCTTCCCAGAACATTTACAAAATTGGCTAGTTGATGTGTACTTGTAATACTGAATCAAAGTATTTTTTAAGAAAAGTATTTTGAAATATATGAAAAGTTTCCTGACAGAGGCTTTCACATTGATAAGCACATATACTACTGTTGTGGAAAGGTAAGCTAGCGAATGAAGGCTTTTCCAAAAGCCAGCTCATCACAAATCATCATCATTCAAGAGTGTAATGTATCTATCAAATTAATACATGTGGCTATTTGCCAAGAACAATCATAACATTGAAAATAGACGTACAGGGATGATGCTAACGCTACTCCCGTGCTTAAAGTAACCCAGTAACTGTCAGTGCGTTTTGTTGCTCTTTCAAACTTTCTTTTTGAAAGCGAACACTTACAAAAACTCATCTCATCTGTGTCAATAGATTTTTGTTGGTTTATCTAACAAATAATGTTGCTTCTGTTTTTCTTCAAAAGAAATACCCTGTATACAGAAAAAGATATGAACAAATGTCTTTTCATGTATCAACTGAATTTGTTGAATCCTTGCATCGGACGAATAAACCGGTGTTCGTTTTCTTCTCATGAAATGACCTGTTAACAGAGATAGTTTTGATATAAATACCTAACACTCGAAGCTATAAGAGGACATTTAACAGTTGGCCCAACGACGTCACTGCTCGTTAGATACTGAGTGTATCCTGTATAGTTTAACAGTTTAACAGTTAGTTTATTTCCACAGTTTTTTACAAGATAGAACATTTATAAGACTTCAATGTGGATGGTGCAGGAATACAACCCATAAGGGGTTAACGAGTTCCTGCACCTTACATATGTTTACATGCTAAAGGTTGCGGAGT
>JAOBRG010389669.1:0-10667 GCA_027574985.1 Umimayanthus nakama | reverse complement strand
CCCCCAATGGCATCCAAAAATAAGGCGATGCAGCTTTTAAACAAATTCTTTTTTGAGCTTTTTAAAGACATACGGGACTAGCACGTTCGTATCTGATGTTTCGTTTTCTCTCCTCCAGGGTTGTGACAAAACAGCTCTAGTGTGGGATATCCGGACAGGACACGCGGTCAACTCGTTCCAGTCCCATGAAGCCGATATTAACAATGTTAGGTACGTCGTGTTACCAAGAGTTTACTTTCCTACTTTGATCGACTTTATGATAAAAGGTTGCGGAATTACTGTTATACCGGCTGCAGTATTTTGTGGGTGCTGAGTGCGAGCTCATTGTTCTTAATATAACTCATTGGCATAAAACCAAAAAGCAAAGCTTATAGCAAAAGTGAGTCTATTGCGATAGTGTAGGAGGTATTAAGTACTTGCGAAAATTGAGCTTCACATGTCAAATAATTTTGGAGAAACTTCAGAGAAATTCTATTGCGAATTAAGAAACAATACATTTATAGTAATATCAATAATCATGATTTTTATAGTACTGTTCTCTACTGTTGTAGCTCTTTACAAAAATATGTTTTTAACTTTAAAAAGCTAAAGATAAAAAATAACATTGATGTAAAATAAAAATTCCAATAGCACTTATAAGTTAAATGCTAAATAAAAATACTAGAAATAAGTAAAGATTTGAAACCATAAAAGGGTTAAAACAGTTAAGAAGTGAATGCCTTGATAACAAGCCACTACAGTAAGTTCCACAGAGTAGGAGCAGAGACGGAGTAAGAGCGGCCATCATCAAAGATATTTTGTCGCTGAAAAGGAACAGTTTCCGTTCTTGAACTGTGCAGTGGCCCTTTTCAAATGAAATTGCTAAATAAGGGAAAAACTCTAGTAAAGGAAAATGATCAAGTTTTGATTGCGTCCAGGCTGTCTGTGGCGGTTAGCGCGCAGTCATGCCAAAGACGACGAAGGGGAGCGAGCGCTAAGCGCATGCAAAACCGAGAAACGGGATTTTCTTTCGCTCCCAAATGTTCCAGTTACATTTGGTTTGGACCAACTCTTCTTTTTTAAAAACTTTTACAATTTCTTATATTGAACCTAGCTCCCCTCAACCCGCTGCAAGTGTTAAAGAAATTGCTCGCCTCATTAAAAAAAAAAAGCAATATTCAAGAGGTGATATGAGGCTGCAAAATATATGTCACGTATGTAGTTAAATGCTAAAAGCCGCGCAATGTGAAGGGTTAAATTTGCCTTTGTATGTATGGGTTGGGTTTTGTCGATTGGTATAATGTCTTAAACGAACTAGCATTCCCACCGTCAAACTTTTGGTTTTACTTTTACCGAGGAGGTCTAGCAGTGATTGTGCTGACAGGTAAGCACCCCCATTTCCTCTCCCCCTCCTCAATAAGTGAAAAGAAACAAAAAGTAGGATTGGGGGGGAGGGGGGTTGGGGATTAAACTACTGCATTCAATTTAACCCTAAGTGAACAAGGTTGGTTCCCGCCAAATACGCAAGCTATATATAGCAAGAAGATTACGTTGCCAAAACGATGTAAACTGTGATTTGGCGGTTTTCAGATGCCGCGTACCATGCAAAGACTTTTTTGAAAACCTGTTTGTCTTGTCTGATTCTAAACATTTCAGGTTTTATCCCAGTGGTGATGCGTTCGGCACTGCCTCCGATGACTCGACGGTAGGCTGCTACTTATGTTTTACCTTACTGCTATTCAAAGCAAAACTGAGACAAATGTATGAAGGGACAGGGATGGCCGACTTTGTAACAACAAAGAAAATACATCTAAACTAACTGATGTAACTGTTAATACCCTGAGCAGATTTTTGTACCTCGTTATATTTAAGGGAAAACCTCAAAAAACCTCAAGTAACGCATGGAAATATCTAATATGCCAATTGAACAAGCTTTTTTGTCCAGCTTTCGCTTATGTCTGCGTTTTTGTTATCGTTACCTTTGTCTTAGTCGCTCAGTACTCGCGTTTTCCATTTACATAAAAACAAATAGATAAAAAATACTTATACGTCTCCCGTATGCTTGCATTTAGAGTTTAAGAGCCTGTTTGAATTCCAAACAAGAATTAAGTCCCAATGTTTGATGCATTTGGCTTAATTTCTCCAGTGCCGCTTGTACGATTTGAGGGCTGACCACGAGCTTGCTGTGTATGGAAAGTCGCATATCATATTTGGAGCAGCTGCACTCGACTTCTCGCTGAGCGGTAAGTATACTTTCTGCTGAAGTTTTGGTCGCTTTGTTTCGCACGTTATATATATTCGGACATATTTTCTTCCCCAGAGTTTGTATACGTTCCCTAAAAAGACGTGGAATACTCCTCGGTCAGTGTTGACTGACTCCAATTTGTTTCAATATTGAAGTAAAATCCTGGAATTATCAAAACCAATATTTTATACTCCTTTCACACTAACACTTAAACAAATCTTAATGTTGTTCAACTAAACAGGTTTAAAATTTATCTTCCAGCACAGCAAGACTCTCGGCTCAAGTTTTAAAGCAAACATATTTTTAAAAATTATCATGCATCCAAGTTGGATTCAGTCTTGAAGATTTTTATGCTTGCAATTTACAACAACAACAACACTTTAATCACTTTAACACACACATCACATTAACAATCTTTCATGGCAGATATTTCTAACTTAATTAATTAAATATGTGAGTAACTAAATTATCAGTGAGTGTAACAACGGTATCTTTGTATGCTATTAAAGCCTGGAGACTAAGTAACTTTGCAGTTTTCGAGCAGTCTCCAGATATACTATCTATTAACCAATACGAGTAGAGACGAGCACTTATTTATAGTAAAAAGAAAGTAAAGGAGAGGAGAGAGCCGTTATGAACAAAATCCAACTAACTTACAAGTTTAAGTACAGTGTAGAAACCAACTTAGTTGTTCAGCGAGAAGATGCAGTTTTATCTGTTTTGAAAAGTTGTGTGCATTGAGATCTTTTAAGTACAACAACTATCAAATCGAAAATATCAGTTTAACAGAACATATTTATGCGTGGACGCGGCATTAGTCTAATTTTCGTTTGTAAAATCCCTAGCCAACCCTTAAGACGCTGATGACAAACAACTGAGCATAAATAGTGAAAAGATAGTTTTGATTTATTTTGTGGCACTGTAATTATAACAGAGATCTTGCTTTTTTGCACTTATTATTATACTTATATTTCTTTTATAATTATTGTACTAATAACAATCTACACTTATTTTTAGATTGTGAAGACAATTAAAGGGCCTTTTAATCAGCAAGACCCCTTCCACAAGTAGCCGGGTATTTTCAAAAATGGATACTTTTTTATCCGAATACGGCTACCGTCCACACGTAACTGGCGTTTTCGGGCATCGAAAACGGACAATTCGAAATACGCTCTCCAGGGTGGAGACTTTTGAACACGGAATTCGTGTTCATGTGGACAACGACGTCATGCCTAGTTTTTCAAGGCTCGCTCTATCGCACATACAATTAGAAAACGCCACGTGTGGACGCAGATTTTTTTAAATGCGGAGAGAAAATCTCCTTTTTCGAAAACACCCGGCTACGTGTGGATGGTCAAATGCGATTCAAAGACGCTACGTGTGGACGCAGATTTTTTATCAATACGGACAGAAAAACCTCCGTTTTCGAAAGTAGCCGGCTACGTGTGGACGAGATTAAGACTTGATTAGTGAAAAATGGTTTCCTCTAGTCTTATTTAACCGGTACTTTCGAAACCTATCTGTGTTTCTATTGACAATTATTTAACAAGATTTTAATGCAGGAATATGTTTATTTTCAGGACGAATACTTTTCGTTGGTTACCATGACTACACAGTTAATGTTTGGGACACCTTAAGGGTAAGAACAAAGGTGTAAAAGGCGGTGTCACTTCGTTTGTGTTTACAATTTAGTTTGTGCAAACACTATCGACCGTTAGTAACAATAATGTTCAATTAGAATAACACTACAGCAAAATAATTGTTCTGTTATATGAATGTGATAGCAAAACATTGCAGACGAGGTAGACGTTAATAACCAAAAACGTTAAGGCATTTTGTTTTCAAATTTCAAACTTCTGGGTATTGATTTTCTTCCTTTTTGATTGGTTGTTGTACAGCTGGTGGTTATCAGCCCGTAGCCACCATTCAGGCATTTCCAAAACAGGTGTTCCTTTGACTTTCAATTTCTCCTGCTTTACACTGCCTAGTTGAGCTTGTTTTACACTAAAGTTTGGTCGGTTTTCACAAACTTAAAAAGGCAAAGTGTGTTTTGACTTGATATTTAACAAAACAACGTATCCGACGTACAGTTAAACCTTCGAGTTCCCCGTTAACTCGAACTAAAATCATTTCCTTTGGATTTGCTCCAAACATTTACTGAATATTAATCTCGATATCTCGAGCCCTCGACAACTCTAAATCATGCTAACTCAAAGTGATTTTTTGTTGTAATTTACCCTCGATAACTCGGAGTCGACTTTCTACAATCAGTTTATTGACATTGAGAAACTTTTCAAGACAACTGACAACAAAAGAATTGCTGCTGAACGCCAAGGACTTATGACAGACTTTCTTAAAAAAGTAAAAAGATTATACATACCTCTTATTAGCCGAGTGCGAGGTCCGTACGGCAAGTTGTAGACCAGCTACTCGTGATTTTTAAAATGCTTTTGTTTTAGTTGCTTTGGTTTTGTTTGTTTTTACGCACTTTTATTGCTTGAAACTCTATAATTAACCATTTGCAAGCATAAAACCACCTTAATCGAGTGTTTCAAAGTCTTTTCTTCGAAACCCCTATAAATCAAAACCCCAATAACTCCAATAAACTTCACTTTCCCTTGGCAATTTGTTGTAACCTTGCCTAACAGTCACGAGGTATCTAACGCGTATTTACTGAATAAAAGAAGATAAATACAAACCATATTTTGTACCAATAATTTTGGTTCCTGTGGCAGAATCTAGTATGCATAGAATTTTCTGTCTATACTGTTGTTACTGACTATATGGTCTTTATATCCCTTATTGAGTAGCCTTTTACCACAAAGGAATAACGTAACTCTTTTCATTTCACAGACGGAGAGACTAGGCATCTACTATGGACACGACAACAGGCTTAGCTGCCTTCGAGTGTCCCCAGATGGCACAGCCCTTTGTACAGGGAGCTGGGACCATACCCTGCGGGTGAGTTTACCTTAGTTCACCTTCGTTCTGTCTCGCTTACCTTAATCCACCATCATTGTCCCAGTATACAGTTTGTCTAACTCTTTCAATATTTTCCTTCAAAGTAGCTGTAATCATATAGTGTACCGAGTTCCTGTGGAGTTTTAATAAGTCGTTAAAATTCTTAGTTTTAGTTTTGGAATTTTTAAGGTCTTGAAAAGGTCTTAAACTTGCTAAAACTTATCCCTGAGGTCTTCAAAGGTCTTAAACTTTGTTCCAAAAGTTTTATTGCGCTTATCATGGTCAAGATTGAAGAGTGTCTGCATGTCGAAGAGTCTCTCGTTTACTTTCCTTGTTTCATGCAAAGACTATTGTTGCGTGATAGAACTGGAGTTGCTGTTTACATAAGTTGACCCATATTGTAACTTTTGACGAAAGGATTGAAGACAATTAAGTCTTAAATTATCCAAACTTGGGTCTTAAATAGACTCAAAAAGGTGTTATTTTTGCAAGTTACTAGCTAGCTGTAGAAACCCGGTTGTATTTATTGCGTAAAAAGTTTTCAGCGACTGGATAGATTCAACCCTGCATCACTGAACAAAAGTGGAGTAGACCGGTGCTGCTTAAAGGGAAGAAGATGGTGGGAGCAAAACCTTTGCCATTTTCAGGTGCTATGAAGAACTGCAGTTCAAACCCTAGTATAACTTGCGATTAGGTAAATCAATCCCAACATGTCTGATCGTCTTCAGTCATATAACATGGACAAATTTCAAAGTATCAGGTACTTAAATAAAGCCGATGAATATTGGACAAATTGTTCTCCACCCACCCATCCTCGAAAACATCACTGTGTATTCCTTGTGACCAAGTTGCCGACCTGACATCAAGTAAATTCACAAAATACAGAACCAAGGTCGGGGTGCTACAAAACTCATTTCTTGAGACCTTGGCTCATGGCCTTTCAGTTGCCAATGTACTTATAATTTCTCGTTTTGAGGTGTTTGTAGTTTTAGTTTTTACCCTATAGCTCAGTTTGTTTCGACAGATCACTTTCGAGTTACGCTTCAGTTCCTGCGAACAATACCGTAAAATCGAGGCTTCATACCAAGTTTTCATACATTTGATGAGTTTCTCGCACGAAGTCTCGACTTCATGCAGGTTATTGTTCGCGGGAATTGAAGCGTAATTCGATTGTGGTCTGTTGGAGCAGTCAGAAATTGCAAGGATTTTGACACCATATTAATTCCTCTGGCCCAGTCCAATGATGCAAGGTCGTTTTATGACAAAGCAAATGATACAATAATCATACGTTAAGCCGACTCCGCACGATCACGTTTTACTTGACAAGTTCGATTTGCTCGTGTATAAGGTGAACATGACAAATTTGCCTTGACAAGAGTCCTTGTTCAAAAACTGGCGTGTTAGTTTTTGAACAAAAAGAGTTGTAAAGGAACACTTGCTAAGTTGCGAATCTTGTTCGTGTTGATGATGCAACAAGGAAAACATGACAAGGAATCCTGGTGAAGGCTGCGAGCAACAACATTATGCTGGCTCCACACGAGCAAGTTTTCCTTGAAAAGTTTTGTTTGTTCGTGTATAATGGTTTATCCACACAAGCAAATAAAATTGTCAAAAAAACCAACTTGACAATAAAACTTGCTCGTGTGGTTCTGGCTTAACTAGTCGCCAGTGCACACCAAAACTGATGCGAAGTCAGGCAACGGTACAAGTTTTGGTGTGTATCACTGTGGCGTACATATATTATGATATGGTTCGTAATTCCACATATACATAAGAACTCTCACGCAATCAAAACGACTCCGTATATCTTCTGAATAAGAATTCTTTTTTTAACTTACAGGTGTGGGCATAAGCTTCAGTGCAAGCCTGCGAGCGGTCTGTCGCCGCCATGTAACAGTGCTTTTGCTGCTACCTTACAAGGAGCAAGAAGGCCAAAAAGTCTCGATTTCAACTACCGTAAAAGAAAGAAACGACTGCCCTAATTATGGAAAAGGGTTGTTTTGTTCACCCAAATACATAGAGAGCTTCGGAAGTTCTAGTACAAAATCGTTCTTTATTCGACTACCGTAAAAACTCAGTAAGGTTTAACTCTACGAACACGCTTTCTTTGTTTTTTCATTCTTTCATTGTTAAGGCTTGCGTTCTTTAACAATAGGGTTTGGGTTACTTACTTAGAGTTAAAGCGACCCTAAAATCTCAAAACCATTATTGGAACTGTAAGGATGTACTTTTTCAGATTTTAAGATATGTTTTTAGTGTTAGCATATTGTACTTATAACAAGACACATGTTAGTACCGGGTTTGTTGCCGGGCATTGTTCAATTAGAGACCGTTATAAAAAACATTTCCAGTTATCATAAACCTAGTAAGGTTGTGATTTTGTTTCGTGAGATTCGTAAGTCGTTCCTGCAGTTTGTACGCGAAAAACTAAGTAGCATTGAAACCATTAGTTTTTAATAGCTCAAGGAATATCTAATAATTCTTTGTATTGTCGGGGTCATCTTTTACTCTACGAACAAAAGATCCCATTGGTTAAAGACAATATAAGTAACCCAACCTTATGGTTAAAGAACGGAAACCTTAACAAAAGTATGTTGTTAAAAAGTGCCAGTTTTTGTTACTGATATTGTTAAACAGAGAAAGTACAATTGTAGAGTTAAGCCTTACTGTGTTATCGTGGGTGTGTCATCATTTAAACACAGAGAGCTAGCGGTAACTTTTTTTGAACGATCTTTTGAAGCAAGAAGTTGAGATTGGGACACTCATGAAGCGCAAGCGAAACTAAAATCTCAGAAAGTTTATTGCAAAAAAATCTAAATTAATGTTCAGTTGATGATCTTCAACCTCGCGTTTAGTTACTTACTCGCTAGAACTGGTGCGTCGCACGATAACGTGCACATTTTTAATTACGGTAACTAAGAGTAATTTATGATTTATAAAAATGGAAAGCAAAAACGACAACTGATTTCCCGAGCAAACGACAAGCAGCCACTGGTAATTGAAGTACATTTCTTGCAATTTAGTTCTTGTACTTTTGACAAATGATAACACTAACACTTTTAGTACGTATGTTAAGAAAGATTAATGACATGTACCTTTATGAAAACATTTAAAAATGTAAATTGTTATATATGATTAGTAAAATCAAAGAGTTTTTAAGTAAAGTACCAATAAAAATTGTAAATTCACCAATCAATAAAACCAGATTTTTAATAAACAAAGTTTCTGTGTTCTCAAATACCGTATCCTTTTAGGTATACACCCATTCGTAAAAGATTGTTATTTCAAAACACATAACATAGCTTATTTTAATTATATGGGCAACAGTGTTTTACTGGAAAATAAACCACTCATAGAATCCATATGACAGTACATCCGGGTCCCGAGTAGGATATTTTCCATATCTTCACTGGTGAAAATATCGCCGATTTCCGAACACTTCCGAAGATTTTTTTCGAAAATTTTAAAAATCATTAAAACATCTGAAAATTACTTTTGAACCGTTTCCGAAGTTTTCCGAAAATTTTCGAATATTTCCAAACACTTCCGAAGATTTCCGAAGATTTTACGAAAGTTTTGAAAAAACATAGACGCTTGTTCGTCGCCCATATAATAAAAAGAACATTTCATGCTGCGCTCAACTCGTGAGGTATTTTTGCCACTCGAAGACAAAACCCATATCTTTTGGAAACCGTGTAGTATCCTCTATATATGGCTGACTGATTTCGCGTGCTGTGATTGGTCCATTCCAGGTTCGTAGGTTTCCGTACGGACCTCTAGCTCTCGATCAATTTTTCAAAACCGGAATAACCAGCGAAGCCGTACAATAAACATCTAATTAGCCTCGTTTACTCGGTCCGTACAGCAAGTTATGGATCCTCGTTTTCTTCTTCCTTGTTTTCGCGCTTGGGCACGCATAAAAGTAAGGAAAAAACTCAGTCCATAACTTGCCATACGAATCTTCGCACTCGGCTGATAAAAGGTGTATACATAACCCATTATTACCTACACAAGCCACTAGATAACGGCAACGGAGCTCTCTGATTGGCTCCTGCACAACTACGTTTCCTCTGGCCATACGCGCTTTTTTCTTTATAAGAGCAAAAAGCCTGAGATTTTGCTAAAGTTTTAAGCAAATGTATGGAAAAAATTAAGAACAACCCTAGGCTCTGCCAAAATTTACTGATTCTTATAAAAAAGAAGCATGGAGCTCCTTAACTCGATTCAGCCCATGCTATGCGGCACTAAACGTATAAGCTTGCTGTTTCTGCGAAAGAGTTTTGGAAGTTTACTACATTCACAGGTATAAATTCTTTGCTTGAATGAAAGAAAAAATAATGGAATTGTATCGTGCCAGCTCTGGGTATGCCTCTCACGATATCCATTTAGATAAATTTATTTTTTAAATTATTGAGAGAGTAACTAAATGTGCCACTTAGTAAGTACATTTCAGCTGCTATGTAGACTGACACAAAATATTTGTGACAAGTAGTCTAATTTCAAATATCTTTTTTTCTGTGGTTAAATCAAACCAATTTATCTGTCCATAACTGTAACAGTAACTCCAAGAATAAAGATTACTTGGTAACCAGAACACACCTCAAACCACTACTAGTATGACATAAAAGCACAACAGGAAGACAATTCATTGTTTTGTGAAAATGTTTAACTTTGATCTGAATGCAATTGCTTAATTGTAATTATGAACGATTGTTTTTTCCCACAAATTTTCTTTACTGACTGATCAGCTGGTGGCATCTGTGGCGTTGCATAATTTTCAGCGCAATTAGGCGATTTAGCTTTTGCCAGCTTCGTTTGCTGAAAGCACTAGTTAATCATATCAGGAAAATCGTTGCGAGCAGACTTAACTTTTTGTTGTGACATATCAATCGGAGCAATCCTGGAAAGGTAAGAGAACAAAGGGGGTCAGATAGAGGAGATAAACATCTTTCGAGTCTTTTTGACTGCATTCGTAAAACTTGTGTGCTGTTGCTACCGACAAAACGCGAAGCTCTGCAAACAAATTCTGAAAAACGTTACACTTGTAGGTTTAATATCAACAGTTGAACTTAACTTATCTTACACGACACTGTGAGCCTTTTTTCACCAAGTATCCCCTTCTACCCTGTATATATTATTTCTAACTGTTAGACATAGATATATTTCAATAGCATAAAATATGTGTACAAAATTTTCTAAATTTTTCTTTTTGTGTTAAACAATATTTTATTAGTTAATTTATGCGCAACAGACAATCAACTTTTAACAAAGACAATGATCCTAGTAATGAAATTCAAAATACGTCTGCTGTATTTTTTGTTGTACTTTATCCAAATGTGCAGTATAAATATTTATTTTTCGTTTCATCTGCGAACAGAACCCGTATCTCCCTCTCTAGAATTAGGCACAAGGCCAGCTTAAACCAGTCCAGAATTCTAAGGCGTGGAACATTTAACTTTTGTAGGGGGAAGGGGGGAGGAAA
>JAOBRG010389668.1:502-25035 GCA_027574985.1 Umimayanthus nakama | reverse complement strand
CACCACAGCTTTTAAGCAGCTGTGTCCCTTTTCACACATAGTTTATTAATTAAGCCCACAGACAGGGAGTAGCTAGCGCCAGGCAGGGTGAGCATTGGCCCTCCCTGAACTTCGCGTCGGAAGTCAATTAGAGAGTCTTTTTAGTGCAAATCGGTGATTAACAAAGCCGTAGGTAGCGTCATGCAAGGAGTAGGTACGGCCCTGACAGACATCAGATATGGTTTAAAGACACATACACAGCGCCCTTCTGTTTTGGGCTGGCGAGAACACCGAGCCTAACTAGCAGCCCCTCTGGAAAAATTGTCGACCATTCTGTTTTGTTGGTATTAAACTCAAACTGTGCTACTTAAGGTGGCTATTGTGTTAGGACGTTTCCGCAACATTGAAAGAAATATGCAAAAACTGTCTAGTATCCAGTTCCAAATAGTTAATATTCATCTCTTTTTTGTAGTTGATTCATGTCTCTGAAGAAGTGCTGCTTCGTATCATCTTTTTATATCATTTGAAATTTTGTAAGCGTTAGCTTTTATTATTTTTATTATTACTTTCAACTTATGTTTTTGTATCAGATTTTTTAGTACCTGATTGTCTATCTCTGCATTTGTTTAGTGTGTTTGAATTAGTTTTCTAACATTTAGGCACTATTAATACGTTATCATTATCATTTTTATTTTAAGATAAAACTTCCTGCGGTTTACGCGAATTCCTTATTTATGTACATAAGGTTTTTTTTAAAGTGTCAAATACCCGGCCGCCTAAAATAATTTAGCCAGCCAAACATTAAAGCCACAAAAACGTGAAAACTTGAAAATAAAATATTGTTTTTTCCCCAGATACAGCAAAAGTTTTTTTGAAAAGGTTGGTATGAGTCAGCTGTGGGCCTGGAATTGAGTTGTGACGCACAGCGCATAAATTCATTTATTTCCTTGATGTTTTTGCTTATCGAAATATCAATTAAATGGAACTAGTTGTGTACATTTTGGTTCCGAAACGTGAATTCCTGAGCTGAGCTCTGTTTGCTGGGAATAGGGACTGTAGAAGAGACAACTCAATAAAAACACAGAATTGGCGTCCTTTTGCCGCTCACTATGCCCAGGTTATGACAAGAAAGAATAGCTGTAAATAACTGACTGACAAAACTTTTAGTAAACTGGGCCGTTTGTCGTGGTAGCTATCACACGCGCACTCATAAAACAACGCAAGGAATGGCAACTGAACAAGAATCCAGAGACTAATGGTGAGCTTCTGTTTTCACAAAAAATGTCAATTCAAACTTGGCAGCTATGAGGGTTGAATTACGCCAATATTCCGTTCTTGACTTTGCGGTTCTGTTCTTGACTTTGCGATAGAACAGAACCGCAAAGTCAAGAACAGAACCGCAAAGTCAAGAACAAAATATTGGCGGAAATCACCCCTCATGGATCCAAACAGTAATTACAGAACCGCAAAGTCAAGACAGGTGGCTGAAAACAGAACTGCAAACTTGAAACGGCCGAAAAGTCAAGTTTGTCACGCTAAATCAAAACAACCTAATTCAAGAACAGAACCGCAAACTCGAAACGTCCGAAAACTCAAGTTTGTCATGCAAAGTCAAAACAATCAAAACTTCAAGTCTGGAAGAAAAAACCCCCGCAAAGTTAAGACAGAAGGCTAAATACAACAGAACCGCAAACCTGAAACGGCCGAAAAGTCAAGTTTGTCACGCAAAGTCAAAACAACCTAAGTCAAAAACGAAACCGCAAAGTCAAGAACAGAAACTGAATATTGGCGGAAATCACCTCTCATAGGCAGCTTGGGCTGCCTGTGTCCAAGATGCGAGTTGGTTCTCTCGCGTGTTGTTATTGGCTTAGAGGAATGTGAAATTGACGAATGAAAAGTATTGTTCTATTGACATATTGCGTCTTTGCGTGAAATAATTGCAAAGACATCGCAGAAAGAGCAAGATGGCAGCTTGGAGGGGTATTCTTACGGAAACGAAGGATTTCTATTACGAAATGCGTCTTCTGTCCAGCCATAAGCTCACTAAACTTTCTTGCTGTGGAGTCACAATATCGCTATAAGATGGCAGTAAGTGATTAGGATGTTTTGTATTGGGAAATGAGCCATGAGGTGTCTTGATAAAAGACTAGTTCCCTTGCATTTGTCCTTGCAGTGCCTGGTAAAATTAAAGTCTTCAGCTGTTGAATCTATAGTACATCTCTCAACTTTCTTGGCAATCGGCAGAGGGACTCATAACACTTAGTTTGTTTCCCTGAATATAATTAAATGTTGATAAGTAGTGGAGCTATATCGTATTGACTGACAATGGCAGAGTTCCCCACTACTGTAGACTGACTAGTTTTGACAAACGGGACCGTCTGTGTTTTGTTTACGTCAGTCAACTGATCTCGATGGTCTTTCTGTTGTCGAGGGAACCAAACTGAAAACGTTCAAAGACAACGAATTAGTCGTGCTCTCATTTTTGTGCAAAACTAATTTCTCTAAGTTTACAGTATTTACCTGGGTAGTATAGTTTTGATACTTAGTACCAACTGTAAAGAACAGTGCATCCTCGATTATCCGAACAGGCTGAACTCAAATTAAAGGCTGGCTGTTCAGATATGCCGAAAATTCTGACTATTTGACCCATTTCCATGTCCTGTAAAGGGTAGTTTTTTTGGCATGAATGAGGAGAAAACCATAGCAGAAAAGAAAATTACTTTTATTTTTAAACAAATATTTGACATTTACCATATCTTGTTTTGAATGGTAAAAAATTCAAGCCACTCGACCAAGCTACGTTTCAACTCACCTTGGTTAATCAAGCATCTGTTCAAATGGTATAAAAAATATTGACCAAAGTATGGTGTTTCGATTAATCGAGGTTCGGATAATCAAGGTTCGAATAATCGAGGTATGGATAATCCAGGATGCACTGTAGTAAACCTCGTACTTACATAATGACAGCAGGATTTTGAGCCCAATAATGGACAACAACAACATCCAATACTACTTTTGTAATTACCTTGTCAAAAATATTTTTGTGTTTCGTCTTTTGCCTTATGCAATGGTGAGTACAAAATAACTTGTGTGTTGGATCACTAGACCATCTAAGGACTTTGGAAAACTGATTTAGAGCACATGCTTTTCACCATTTTTCCAGGGGTATCATGCATAAAGGACCCCCTTAGTAACTTGCTTTTTCAAAGCTGTGATTTTACGAGTTAAAAGCCCAGGGGCACATGTTTCAATAATGGGGGATGGGCATCCCAACTTCAGAATTTGTCTATCATAAAAATCCCCTTGTCAGTGTATTGCATCAGCAAATTTCATTACAAATGAAGGTACCAAATAAGATGAAAGTGTGCTTATTTGAGCTGATGCATAACACAATACCCAAAAAATTACTGAGTTTTTTTGTGCAACCCCCAAAACGTCTACCAACTTTCATAGACCAAAAAAAAAACTTTTGGCCAAAATTTTTTACCAAAAAAATCCTTCAGACTACCCAGTTATTAAAATATGCAAGTGGGCAACCTGGGGTTAAAAGTATAGTTAATCTAGTTTTTTTTTGCATTTATACTATCAGAATGAAGGACAGTTGGAGGAGGAACTTGTCTCATTCAGGCAGCAGTGGCAGGAAGAGTTAATCAGCCGTACCTCGGCCAACAACAGTCCTGTTGGCTCAGACTCCCTTTCAACAGTGTTAGTTGATGGCTCTGGATGTCGTCAAAATGCAGGGATAAGCAGCAAGGGGTCTGGCCCCAAGCAAGGTGGTCAGGGGGGATTTGCAGCTGATGCAGGTGTGAGGGAAACTACGGAGGAACAGGTAATGATTACATAAACAGGGTTGGGACAGGTCTGGGAAAAGTCAGGGAGTGTTATATTTGGTCGGTGAAATTTTAAATTCCTGCTTGAAAGTCAGGTAAAAGTCAGGAAATTTTGTTATTATGCCATGATAAGCTTTTGTTTTGATGTATGTTTAAAATGTGACATCACATTTTGTCCCAAAATAATCATTTACAAAATGATTTTTACTTGCTCCGCCTGACCACAGATAAGGTTAGGGAAATTAGGAGGAGCAACAGCTCAAAGTTTTTTCATCATACTCATGACTAAGGCATTTTGAGAGGATATTTAAGGGGGAAAAGTTACTAGGTGCAACTTCTCGGGCATAGTTACTGAGTTGGTGATTGCAAGTCCATTAAATATAAACTCCAAGAATTAGTTTTAAATTTTCCTAAAATCCATAAAAGCTAAAAACTCTTTCAAAATTATTTACAAATCACCCCATCACTCCCCCCCTTCTTTCCTTACTCATTACCAAATAGTCTCAAAATATTATAAAGGCAGCCATTGATCTGTTGTTGAACTGTGTCCCACTTATCACCGCAGCAGAAACACAGTTTTCTCTTGATGAAAAACCCCTTGACACCATCATTTAAAATCAAACATGATGGTAATTAGTTTCAGTTAAGGGTTGTAGCTATAATAGTTTATTACATACTTTGTCAGTTTGACGCCACTGTCTTACTTGTATGACTTGTTTAATTCTTCTGTCAAGTTTCTTTTGAATTTAGGATATTAAGTACTGTAGTAATATCTAGGTACAGTCATTTATTGTTTGTTAATAATTAATTGTTGGCTTAAAGGCAAGGCGGTTATTTCTAAAAGGAGTTGCAGCTGAGAGAAGTGGAAGTACTTATGAAGGTAAATTGCTTTTGCTTAAATTAACTTGTGTCATTGATATAATTGATATTAAAATGTGTCATCAGCAGTGGTGGATGTATTGTGTGGTTTCCGAAAAAAAGTTTAAAGATAAAAGCAGCAAATAAAAAGGTTAAAAACTACGTTGTTTCGAATTACATGTACTCTAATACCATGTCAGAGTTGTGATTGTTGATTTGAAACAGGTTATGAGATGACTCAAGTTTGAAGATTACCTTTCCCTTCTTTTTCCAAACAGCGATTTATTTCTACAGGCAAGCAATTCAGCTTGTACCAGATATAGAGTCCAAGATCAGTGATTTTGCACCAATCTCTTCAGGTAAGTCTTTGAAATCTTCAGTACTATGTATACTTAATCGACACAGAAGGATTCCTACAGTCTGTTAGATAGCATGGTGCACAATGATGTAACAATGAAATGAGCACAGTGCTGTGACAGTGAAAAGGAGCATGTGGGGTTTTGGTACCAGCAGTAATGTTACCTGTAGCACTGATGGTGACATTGCTGTCAGTGATAGATGTGGTAGTGATAGTGCTGAGATAACGATATGCACAATACTGACAGTAGTGTGATAGTGTTAGGAGCTAACAGTGCTGTGACAGCATTTGTCTGCTTGTGACCTTTAATTTGTGCTCCATGAAAACACAGATAATGAAGATTCCGATGATGGTGATGCAGTTGATGAGCAGCGTGCTGGTGAGAGGTAACTAACTAAAGTCAAATCAAAAATGTTCTGTCATTAGCCAGATCAGTTCTTCCTTTAAGGTATGTACTGTAATAGCCAGTTTCTGATTCACTGTACCCAAACTTACTTGGCAGACAACCAAAACCAAAGTGTTTGAGGTTTGAGGAATCTGGTAAAAAAAAAATTCAGGAGGGGGGGGATGTGCCATTTTTTGAACTTTGACATGTTTTTGTGGAAACATTTCTTGTAGTTTAGTACTTGACATCATTTTCATGCTGTTTTCCAAGTTTTGGAAAATATTCTAAAAACATTTTAAACTATAGCTAGCCTGTTTAGCTTGGGATCTTGTGAGAAGACGGAAAATTTGATGAATTTGAGTCAAACTGGCGTTTAATATTTCCACTGAATGATGTCCTCAAGAACTGTGCAGCTGGTGCTTGGCTAGTTACAAGTTTCATTAAAGCATGGGTATTTCTAATCTTTCTTGGACAAAGGTTTCAAATCTGAGTAAAAAATATTGCAGTTTTTTCAAAAGCCGAGCAAGAACCTCACACTTAGTCGCAGAGCTTTCAAAACATCCAGAAGGTGCACAGTCCTGTCTGTTTGATTATTTAAACAAACTTTCAATGGAATTAGAAACATACCGGTAGGTTAATTTCTCTAATTTTCATCACTCGACTTTTAGAGGACAGCAATACAGCAGTATATTTTTAAAATCTGCAAAAATAACTGGCACTCTCTCTTTTTCGTTTTTAATTTTAAGTACATCTTTCTTGCTTCTAGTCACTGCGACCTTGTTTTTATGCCACGCTTCAACAGTCAAACTGATAACAGTGAGGCTGAGGTTGCCTTCTTATTGGTCATATAGTTAGGGGCAGAAATTCAAAAGCATAGTTTTTGGGCAGATGATCTTTCTCCTCCCCTCCTCCACCCCCTCCCTTCAAATTTTTCCTCTCGTCAGAAATTGGTTTCCCTTCATCGAATTTTCCGTCTTTTCGCAAGACCACCAGCTATGCAGGCTAAACTATAGCTATAATATCAATGCAAAGAACCTTCAGAGTATTTTTAGGATACTCATTCTCTACAAGCAGTGTTTTTATATCCAAATTAAAGAGTGACATACCAACAGAATTCAGTTAAAACTAACCTCGGTTTTTGTTTCTAATCAGTGAAGCTAACTTGATGGAGCTGACCGGAAAGTTTCATCAGATGTCTGTTGCTGAAGTATGCCAGCCGCACTTTCATACCCGGGTAAGCTAGGTTGATTTTAGGTTTACTAAACTACAAGTTGAAAACCTAAATTTCTTCGCATCAAGATGTTATTTAAAAACATTGTTTATTACTGGTATTGAACTAGCTATCAAGCCAAATTTTCTCTGTCTCTTTTTTTGTTTCAGGCAACCCACATTTCTGCCATTCCAGTGGAGTTGATCATGTACATTTTTAAGTGGGTTGTGTCAACTGAAATAGATATGAAGTCACTTGAGCGTCTGTCAAGGGTAAGGTGATGTTCTATAGACAGTAAGAATCTGACAGTAAATTTATTATGTAGCAAATAATGCTAATTGACAACATAACTTGTCAAAGCTGTAAACTAAAGTTGACAAGATGTGATGCTACATAGGAGGTGTTGTCAGGGGAGATTTTTGGTTGGTATTCTCTCTGTTCAGTTAAATATTTTTGACTTGGCTTTGAAACAGATTAAACCAGCTGCAAAAATGTTACCCTGACTCTATGATGCCTAAGTATAACAGCGAGTCAAAATTGTTAAATGGCTAAGCTAAACCTGCTTGGTTGTCACACTTGTAAATGCAAAATGTGGGAGAAAATACTGGGTTTTTTTCAATTTCTGTGAGAATGCGGGAAATTTTCCCTAATTTTTACTGTGCTGGAGGTATTGAGCACAATGCCATTGTACTGTAACGTTAGAGAAATATACTAGTTAAAATTAATTACTGAGCTGCGACTTGTAAGCAAAACTTTGGTTCTGTATATCAGATTCAATATCTCTTTCTGATATTTTGGGTCCTAGTATTCATCTGCTCAGGGACATTGTAAATACATGCTGATTAGTCATACAGTAGTATCTGGACAGTCTGCTGTTAAGTTCTGTTTAATCAACTAAAAAATTTGTATTGTTTTTGAACGAAACAATTTTTTTTCTGCATCAGGTATGCAAGGGTTTTTATGCCTGTGCACGAGATTCTGAACTCTGGCGACTTGCTTGCCTTCGGTAGGTGACCAGTGCTATATGTACACTGTACATGTACTGAGCAGTATGTAGTGATCATTGTAATGTACCAAGCTCTAGTTGAAGGAGCAGTTAATATATTCTATTGCTTATTAGCAAGAAAAATGTTTTTGCAAAAATTAGTTAAGGTGGTTCAAAAAAATTTTTCACTTTTAACTGCTAACTTAGGAACCTTTTGAGGGGTGTACTAATTTGTAGTGAAACATTACTGATGTGTTGCAATAAGCTTGCAACTTAAACTATTAGCCCCTGTACTCCCATGCAAATTTTGCTTCAGTTGCAAAGTGACACGGCTGCAAATACACCATATTTTGAGCATTCAATTGCTTTTTTACACAAGACTCATAAAGTGGACATTCACACATCACCAACTATAAAATAATAGACTGAGGAATATAAAAAGGATTCTATCTGGACAGTGATACTTTTGAATACTAAGATGGCATCAAAGTCTAATGACAGATTCTTTTTTGAATCACTGAAAGAAAATTGAAGAAACACATAACAACACATCCATGAGTGGTGCACACAGTTTTGGGTTTTTCTTCAAGTATTAAATCAATTATATTTATGTATAAATTTACATAAAAATGTATTTAAAAATTGTAAATACATGCAGTGACATTTATTTAGTTATATATTATTGTTATAAGTAATTAGTTTCTATTGTTTTCAACTGTTTGTGAACAGGGTGTGGGGTGTGAACTGTGGTGCTAATCCTGTCTCCTCCCATGGTTCCTGGCGGCAAATGTATATTGAAAGACCTCATCTCTGGTTCCATGGTTTGTTCTATTTCTTCTTTTTACCAGTACAGTAATATCCATGATATCTATTCCCTGTGGCCTTTAACCCTTGGATGAACATGCTATTTATGGTAACAAATTAACCCAAGGGAAAAGTCTTTTGCCCATTCCCCCCCCCCTCCCACCAATAGATTTTCCAAATGGTTGCACAAAAATGATCAAGCTTTGGCATGCAAGCAGCTTTGGGTTAGCTAATTATTTTCCATAACAGCAATCAAGTTGCTATGGATGCTTGTTTTCACAACATGCCTGCCATCTTGAACAAGAGTTTACAGTATTCTATTTTAAATTTTGATTTGCATAATTAGTTATGAATAAATTACAAGTGATGACATCATCCGATTAACGTCAAAAGATGCACTCATTATGAGATTACAGTTACTGAAAGTTTTATTTTGATTGCTTAAGAACATCAATTTTAAGTTCTGAAAAACCTACGGGAGTCCATTTGACCCCCCCCCCCCTTGGATATTCAAGGGTTAAGGAACCTTTCACCTTTCAGGTCAGTATGAAGTTTTCAAAGGAATTTACCACTTTTTCAAATTCTGGTTTCGTTTTGTAAAAATTAACATTGTAATTTTTATAGACTCAAAATTCTGAACATACTGCAAAAGTGGTGGAATCGTGGAGAAGCTTATTTAACCTTTAAACCCCAACCAGTTTATCAGTTTGTAGATTCTTCTCAAATTATCCGTACAAAATAAGTTGTTTGGTAAGGAGAATATTTAAACAAATGATCATGCACAGCAATTTATCTAAAATGGAAAACAAAATTTACCCAACCTGTTTACAAGGAACTATAGAGACACTAATTATAGAAGAATTCAGCAGTACATCACCTTGCATGTTTAAGGCTGCAAAGGGCAATACTTTCATGTCCAAGTAGGTTGCATTTAAATAGAAAGAGAAGTTTCATCAAAATGTACAGTCCTAATTATGTCATTAGTCAGATTGTAACATGTAGTCAGAGTGTAACATGTGCTAAGGTTTGACTCACATTATGTTGAAAAAATGTTGTAATACGTACTTTTAAACTTAATCAGTGGGAAAGTTCTCAGTAGCCTTTTCATTACCACAGGGGTTTATATCAGCAAGACATCATATGTTCGGCAAGGTGAGCAGTCGCTGGACTGCTTCTATCGCCCGTTCCACCTGGTCTTCTACTACAGATACATGAGATTTTTCATTGACGGTAAGTCAATCATCAGGCACAAAACAGACAAAATACTAGCTGTTATGCCAAAAGAAAAGTTTTGAGTTTATAAGATATACTAGTAGCGTTTGTGATGTCAATGCTGAGGTAATTAAACAATTTAGGGCGTTTGAAATTGCCAGCTCACATTTATTCTACAATCGGGCAACTGGAAGAAATTCTTTGTTCTTGTACTGTACTTATGAACGTCAGAACTCATAGAAAAAATGTCAAGGAACAGTGTTAAACAGAAACTTTAAGTTAATTGTTGGTCACCAGCAAAGCCATTGTTAATTTTGTTTTTTGAGTGATTGTGAGAGAGGCCCATTGGAGATGTCCGAATCTGTTTGTTCACATGCTGGGGTTCCCATGGGTCTTTAAAAGTTAGATTTTGCTGTTATGAATTTAGAAAGGTATACCATGAAAATAATTATCTTAAAAGTTTGTGCTTGAAGAAGATATATTTTAGAAGACATTAAGTTTGTACGTCTGTAGTTAAGTAATTTCCTTCATTTCCTCGTGATCATATTCTATATAAGAGCTTGCTTTTAAGTACCGGCAATATATTTCACATTTCTAGGTTATAGTGTTGTAGAATTCTGGTCAAAATTAGATCTTAAGCTTTCTTCTCGTGTCTTAGAAAAAGTCTCAAAAATTTCTTCTGAGCTTGAGCAGATCTTTGATCAGTCACGTTACCATACATGGAGTTTGTGTTGTTACCACTTAAATTAAATCGAACTATCATCTGATTATGATTTTGGTTCTCAATTTTTGGCAGGAAGTATGTTGTTTCACACCTCTCCAGACGAACCCCTGACTGCATTGCCGCGAATGAAGCTGAAAGTTGGTGGTGGACATCCGAATGTTTTGCTTGGTAACTACCGCATCTCAGATGACAAGGTTGGTGAATGTGTTGACTAGTGAGGCTCATTTTAGTACACTTGTTTCAGCTTTTGTTCAAACTACTCTTCAGTTGATGTTTTAGTCAGACGAGTTTAAATGGGTTGTTTCATAGTCTGAGTTGCTAGCTGGAAAAAATGTCTTGTATAGCTGGAATATATGTGCTATTTTTGAAAAAGTTTGGTGCATTTCCAGCGCTTTTGGAATGAAAGTTTCAAGTATTTTCTGGGGGTGCATGAAATTTATCATTCTTTGTACCAAAACTCAAATATCAGCAGAAATTTTCAAGCATTGAGATTGTAAAAAGCTGATGTGTACCTACAGTCATACAAGAGTACCCCTTTTTCGGTAGAAATGTGCAATCACTTGGAGTAAATTGCAGCGCAGGTTGTTGACTTGTACCGGTTCATAGTACAAAACATATAGCTAATGGCAGTTGCAACGTGCAATTGACTCAAGACTCTCTTCGACTCAATGTTGTAGGTTAACATTGTAATCGAGAAAACTCACTCCTCGTCAGATGCACAGCCTGTCAGCAGAGCACGGCGAGGAAGGAGAAATGCAGCACCGTCGGTCATGACGCAAGTATTTCACTTGGTAAGGGGTAGAACTAGCGTCTGGTGGCACCTAATGTGTTTGTAGTTTGTTTATAGTCCGGAGTGGTGCTGTTCTGAGAAGGACTGTTGTTGGTTGTGTCCTAATCCGTCACTGTTTGAATACCATCTTTTTTTAAGAACTTTTTTCTTTTAAGAACGTGTAGAGGCTATCCAAACTTAAGAACATTCTAAGAACAAAACTAAGGCTAACTTTCATTTTGGATTGTGCACAAACATTATTTCTCTCATATATTGTTATGAATGTACAACTTTGTTTGAAAATGTTTATGATGTTTCTTTCTTGCCGGCCAGGGTAAGTAGCAGCTAACTAATAAGTGTGTTCCGTGTGCTTCTGGTTGGTTTGCGCGTATGGAGACTACAAAACAAAGTACTTCTAATACTAGCAACTGTCTAGGAACGTGTTAAGAACAGTTGAGGCTGAAATCCTCTAAATATCAAAGAATGTTCAACCTCAGCCCAAAAGTCAGACGTTCTTTATTTAAAGAGAAGAGTGTATTGTTGATAGTCTTCACTTTTCCTTCCCGCGTCAGGAATTGGTCATGGTGAACAAGGGACGCCATCGTTGCAAACAGCTCACGTGGAGTCATTACAGCTGTCACACCACCTACAGGTGCGTCATGCACACTGACGTCAATTTAGAGTGATACTTTTCGTGGATCCCAAGACCCCAGGCACCGACCCCCTCCCCATTTCCATGTTCCGGACCCTCTCTTCCTAAATTTATGTATCAACTCCTGTTGTTCAGCACCGTTAACCATTATTCAATTTGTTTTGGTCATATACCTTGCCCTTTCCTCGTTCCTGGGATTAGAGGCGTTCGTTGTTGTAGATTCTAGTTTAAAAGGCAGTGAGAATACCGCGTACGGGGTCTTAGGCGTGTTACGGGCCGAATCCGGTTATTACATTGACCCCCCCCCCCCCTCCTCTTGGTTCTGGTCAGCTTAAATGGAAAGGTCCACGGTGCGCGCGCTCATTTTTCCCGCCACAACTCTCCAAATTCCCGCGCTTTTGTCGACTGGAGCGGGAGAACTGAACGGCTCTGATCCATGAGCAGGGACATTCTGGGCAGAACCAGTTCTGGGAACTCATGCGTTCCATTTAAGAACTAATTGGCCGGACCGGTTAGACCGGAAAATTGAAAGCAACTTTGGCTAACATTTTCTGAAACGCGCTTTTTCTCAGACTTGGTATTTAATAAGTTTCAGTGACGCTCCTTACAGAAGTCATTTCCTACTAAAACTATTTGCCAACCTTGGTTTTGTGGCTAAACCCTTTTTTCTGTTTGTTTGCAGTGCATCAGGTGAGACGATAACATCGCAGTTTGACCTCAACAACCAGTTCCCCAGCCTCATTTTCTCCCCTGTCAAGAGCTACACACAGAACGTCACTGCACCGCTGGAATAAACTGTGTAACCACGTGTTGGACGTCCACGTGGGTACCACGTGGGTTACACGTGGGTTGGTAGCAGGAAACAGCTCGGCTGGGATCGAAAAGTATTCTGGTCTATTCGCGATACACACAGTTGACTCACTATCACTGTATACTATCACTCAGTCAGTGGTCACAATTTCTAAGATTCGTTTGCTGCTCTCAAGTTTTTCTTTAACAGAATAAACTGTTGCTTGTCAAACAAAAGTCATGATTTCATACACTAGAAGACTGTTTTTATAGACATATAGACAGAGAGAATTTTTCTTCAGTATAATGTTCAGTCGTAAATTTTGAACATCTATGACAAGCTTATTAAGACGATCATGTGTTTTGTCGATGTTAAACAAGGTTTAAAATCATGTACCCTCTAGTTTTGACTTACTTATATTTTATTTACACTTTATTGAGTAGAACTGGGACAACCCCAGCTCTGACTGGTCGTTTCAAAGTAACGACAGTTTTGTGCATGTAAAAATGTTTGTTGTGGTTAGTTAAGCCATCGCTTATATGCAAAGTAGGAACTCGCTGGCGACAGAGAAATTTTAAAGAGAGTCGAAAAATTGTCGTTTTTCGCTAAAATATAGATGGCAAAATGAGTGAAGCGATTTCTTAAAATCATCCACTAGTAATTTTTGATGGTATCGCAGTAAAGTAGATGACGCTGTACTGTGTTTCCTGTTGCGACGACTGCTTACAGCATTATTGCTTCTCTGCTTTTATTCTTTTTGAATTCGAACCGTCGTGTTAGCGTGTAATGTCATCAACCGGTCCTTACTGTTGCACCAGAATGGCAAGCTTAAGTGGAAGTTAAGACTTTAGTTGTTTAGCGTAACGGTCTCTCTTCCTCGCTTTGGTAACTGAACGAGGAGCAATGAGTTTTGAAAAATAAAGTGTTGGATTGAAAACTACGGTGTGCAGTGGTTTGTTGAGGAGCCAAACGGAAAGCTGCGTCAAAAAGCGAGACTTAGTTCCGTAAAGGAAGTCGGAGATGAAGATAATGACGATATGATGAATCATCGGGTGATGATGAAACGATATTTAAGGAAGCATTACGCATAGCCCCGTTAACGCGTTAATAGAATTAAAAAGCCCCTGAAATTACATAGCATGATGTTAAGCCGAAATACAAAAAAAGACAGGTTAAAATAGCTTGATACAACAGGCTAAAACTTTCAAATGTGTTAGGGACACAACATACTGGGGGAAATCTGGTTAGTTTAGAATATGCGTCACCAACAACGCACATTAAAGATTGATAGAAGAAAAATATACAAACAGAAAATCATTTCTCGAGCTCCATCGTGATCGTCATTTTATCACAAGTTGTTTATTTTCAGTGTCATACATGACTTTCATTTTTCAACGTTCGAAACCCTGAATTTCCACCGTTTCTGTCAACGTGTTTGGACACGCAAAGCCAAACGGACCGAGACATAACTGCTAAAAAAACTACAGAAACAAAAGTTTGCTTGTTTTTAAGGAAAGTTAGAAATTATTTAAACAAAGTTTGACGTAATCGGTAAAATGCTCGATAGCGGAAAAAGAGGCATTCAAAGTCTCGATCTGAATTCATTTCCGGTAGAGCCTATATAATCATTTCGTGCACCGTGCTGGTCATCGACAGAGTAACATGAGCAAACGACTTCTGTTAAACTGTCTTGAAAAATCTGCCCGCTTGCGCTTCTAAAGTCCAATTGTGGCGTATAGAAATTCAGTTTGTGATTTAACATTTTGTTATTACCCGAATAATCCCATCGGTGCTGAAAGAGAGAACGGAAGTGTTAATATAAGTTGTTCAATCGCTTTGTGTCCACAACAAAGAAACCAGGAAAAAATCAGTTTTTTTACATCATTGGCAGCCAATCAACTGCAGGACAATATATATGTATTGTTAAGGTAATACGTCACGGCGGAGCAAAGTCATAATAACAAAGACTTGAATGTGATTCTCATACACTTTATGCACATCGAAACACTCGTTGGAAGTAGATTACGGTTGAAAATGGGCAGACACGGACAAGCTGATGCGGCCAAAAAAAATGGACTAGAACAAGTAAGTGACTTGACACGTTTTCTACAGTTTTCGAAAAGTTCTTTAAGATATTTAGCTGTAAGTAGATTAACTGCCGTTTTGTTGCGCAGAGTAACATGAAAGCGCTATCGACCTACCCGCGTTTGATAAAACAACTAACAGTCTTCTACAGGTATGCTTTAGTTGAAAAGCATTAATGTTTTAGTGCACGCAAGTGCGTGTATATGTGTAAGTGATTTTCTCTAAGTTGATTCTAGTAGTAGTAAGCTACCCGTATACGGTAAAGCAATATATGCAGCTCGGTGACTTTGTTCATTTGCGCCCAGCTTCGCGGTTATCGAGTTAATTACAACTTCTACGCCGAGCTTTACAAATCGTACACGACCCTACTAATTCTCATACTGCAGTTAGTGTCATAAACGCGGTAAGGAATCATCTTGGAGCTAGACGCACTTTTCTCTTTGATTCATTCCAATACAATGAGCTCAAGGATATAATGTTCGGCAGTATTTGAAAGACGCGCTTTACACAACCAAATAAAAGAAAAGTTGCGTGTTCGTCTTGGAGAAAGAAGAAGTTGAGTAAAGTGATTGCGTGGGTTGATTTGTACCGGCTTTACCGGAAAGATAATTAGATAGTACAGGTAATTCAGTTGGCCGTTTATCGAACTCGACCACATCTTTGTGTTTATATCGCTTATCATTTGCAGCGGTTGAGTTCCCATATATCCAACTATGCGCTGCAGTAGAGTATTTTTATTGCTCTGGATTTGAACACGCACGATCCTTTTTTGCGATAAATCAGTAAGCAACTTCTGATTTCTTATAAATGCATAACAAGAACTCTTACACTGCAAAGCTAAGCTTCTACACAAACAAAACTGAATGAAGCAAGGAAAGGAAGAGAGTGTGCCTTTTTGTTTGTTCTTGTATTTTTTTTAATACGTACTTGATTTTAATACACTTCGGCTGGCAAGGCGAGTATTTTTAGACATTTGACGTCACGCGTCCGATCATGACGTATACCTATAACTGCTAAAGCGTCATGTGATACTGCTTGGTAACAAAGCACCTGAACATGCTCATTCACTATATCCGGTCTCTGCTCGGTCGCGTGCTTCGGTACTCCCCCGAGCGCTTCGCGCACTCGATTTCTTTTTCCTCCTGAGCTAAGCACGACTTGTGGCAAGTCTACAAAGCACCCACGCAAGCAAGTTACCCCAGAACTCAATTCTTTAGTTTGTGTGTTTGAGTGTTGCTAACGAACGTTGAAAAAACTTGCCGGAAAAAAAGTAAAAGTTGAAAATGAATGACGATAACATTGCAAGCGTCACAAAAACGCAGCTCTAGGCTCCTGCACTGCACATTAAAATCACCCAAATACCCTCGTGAAAAAAGTATGGGCTGATTCACGAATTTTGAAAGAGGGGTCCGGTGACTTATTCGAGTAGCTATGACTCTCAAGTGACTCAGCGTTTTTATTTCCATCTTGTTTGTTTGTTGGTCCATAGAAGGGAGTGTTGCAACTAGTCACCCATTTACCTCCCCAACCCAAATCCGCCCTCGGGGGGAAGTTGATCAAATGACCCACGTCTTCTCCCTGCTTAAAAAAATACAAATAAAGAAAGTAAAGAAAATGGCGTAGGATCTCATCCCCTATACAACGACACTCAACTAGAACTCCATTTTTCTTTGTCTCCTTGGTTTCTTTTGAGCAGCCGATGGCTAGGTTCTGATACAATAATTCAGTTGTCCAGGTTGCATATTAAGGCTAGTAGCGAGAAAAATTCATGCTAGCATTCGTGTCCTATTGTTTTCTAAGAGAAATAAACAATTAGCCTAATTCAAAGGCGACAAAGAAGATAAAAGAAAAAGTTTTTGAAGATTAGCATAGAAGACAACGGGTTTGGTAGCTGCCGCAGTATTGAGCGTCTCTCATCAAACTGTAGAACTGGTTTAACTGCGTTTCTGAAGAGCTGAGCGCGAGTCATGCCCGGAGAATGTACAACAGATTTGACATCTCGAAACAGAGGGGAGAATGGTCGCAGTGCTTTCCCTCCGGTCAGTGTTTGGGTTTGTTCTTTGTTATCAATGTCATGAATTCAATGCAAGATTGCCACGCGGACATCTCCCTTTTCAACTCCACTCGCTGAATCTGCACATTGGATTCTCTTCTGCTTTTTGGTTGATTCAGCAAGTCTAAACTCCAGATATCCTTGACACATGAACACAAGTAGCTGAAACGCTACCCGTTTTCAGAGTTGATTGTTTGTAAATGAACACACTTTCAAAACTACTAACTTTTAATAAGAGTTCGATCTATTGTTGCAATATTCAGTGCTTCAGCAGTCGAAAGCACTGGAGTACTATATAACTGGTTACTACTAATATAGGGCTACAGATTTAGTTCTGCTGCCTTTCAAAACACAAATAAACCTTAGGTTTAATTAATTAAAACTCAGTTTCTCCAGAAAACAAATCCAGTTCCAAAAGAAGTTTAAATATACGCCGGTTTGAATAGTCTATTAAAGACAGCCAAAAGCATCAATTATGCAATAATAGTCTGAAATTTGTCAATATTGCCAGTTGAGTTCCAGTTTCCACAAATATTGTCAAAGCATCTTCACATGAGAGTCAGCGCCTTTTCTTAAACGAAAAACTAAAAAGGTTCTCGTTTACGAAGTTGCATGTATGAGGTACCTTGTCCATAACCTATCTGTTCGTTGTTACTCTCGTTGCAGTTGGTGGCAGCAGGAATGTGCGAAAGCCTCCTTGAAGAGGCGGACGAGTTGTTGTCCCAGTCCGAGAAATACGAGACGGCCGGAGATTACGAGGCAGCGTTCAGTTTCTGTGCTGAGGCAGCAAGTACGTTCTTGCATTGCGGTGTACACAGTGCAAGAGTTATCAGCGTTTATTTTTGTTTTGTTTCTTTTCATTGTCATTGTTTCTGTTATTGTTTTTACTGTTATTGTTATTGATTTTGTTGTTGTTGTTGTGAATGTTCAGTTGACCATGCTCGGTTCCTGTTATCGTTTTAGATGTTGTTGTTAGCATTTTTATTGCTACAAGTTGCTTAGTCGACGATGCTGTTGTCACTGTTGTTATAGTTCTTTAATCGATGGTTCTGTTTTTTTTAAATTATTGTTGTTATTATTGTTGTTGTTGTTGTTGTTTCAATTGTTGTTGTTGTTTCCGTTGCTGTTATTAGTAGTGGTTTAGTCGATGATACTGTTGTTGTTGTTATTGTTGTCGAGGTTGATCAACTAATGATGCTGTTTTCGTTGCTAGTGTTGTTGTTGTTGTCGTTGTTAGTATTGTTGTTGTCGTCTTTGATTATATTGTTGTTGCAAATGACGTTGCTTTTGTTGTTGAACCGATGATACTGTTGTTGTTGTCGCCTTTGTTGTGTTCATTAGTATAATGACTCCATTGTCGTTGTTATTTCGAAGTTGATGTTGTTGAGTTGATGCGACACTAATCTTATTTTAAAAATGTTTATAGCTGAATCATTTGTTGATGTAAATATGCAAAGAAGAGTCATTGGCAAGCTAACAGTTTCTGGCGCGAACAAAGAAATAGTGAGACCGCGAAGTTGTTTATAGATCAAACCACGAAGGTTTGCATTATCTTGTGAAATAACTTTTAGGATTTTTAATATCAAATGTTGACTTTGACCTTGTGCCCACAGGCAGATGTGACAGCGCTCAAGAGATAGCCGGCGAAGGACCAAGAGTGAGGAATGACGTCAGTATAAGAAAGCACACTTGTTTATCAAGAGCCAAGAGCCTGGCCTGGTATATAACAAGATGATTGAACCAACCACACAGAAGGTATAAAGTGACTGCAAGAAACCGTATTCTCTTTTAATGTGGACCTGAACATCTTCATTCGTTTGCTAGTCCATCTAAAGCTAAGGGACGCATCATTTTTTTTATGAGTTGGCACGGGGGGGTCTGTAGATTTTCATTTTGGTTTACAGGTTTTTTTTTTGCCCCCCCCCCTTCCCTTTGGATCTCTTAAAAAAACGTGACCAACACCCTCAACCCTAGGGATGCCCTCCCTTTTGGATCAGTAGTACAGCTTGCACTCTGATTTCTGATATTGCATACTTTTTAAAAAAAAAAAATTGAATATAAACTAAGGCTTTGGAAAAAAATGTGACCCCCCCTTTTATGTTTGGAGAAAAATGTGTCCCCCCATAAAATCTTCAGACCCCCTCCTGATAAGAAATGATACGTCCCTAAGAACAATCAAAGATTAGGTTACCTTAGAGTGTAAGATTAGTGGGTCAGTTTGGGCTCCTTAAGTCCGCGGCACGAGACTAGATAAGGAATGAGGGGCTAAAGGGTGTTCCAGAATAAATCACGGTTTTGGGGCTACAGATAAAGAGTGAAGTTTGAGTCGGGACAAAGTGCTTTGAATACTGCGGAAAGTGGAAGTGGTGTGTTTTTCGTCCGTGATTGACGTTTCGAGCTTAAACCCTTCGTCAGAGCAGATAGATAAACTACATTGAAGTGCTATTGTGATCCCAGAGGACTTTCTTCCGTACACGAGACAACTAATTTAGAACAAGTTTTTCTCCTCTGTTTACAGAATATACCAAGAAAGCCAAGACTAATCTCCGTTCAACCGTCAAACTGAGTCGCTGAAAACACCTTGGCTCTTTAAATCGCGGGGGCACGGCCACTTGTGAATCGAATTATAAATTCTAGTAGAAAAGGAAATATTTATCAAAGATTTCTCCAAATAGCGTGAATGTATGCAGTACACAGACTGAGAGAGTTCCTCTTTTTGTATGATGCAAGCTTAAAATACCATATATTACATGTACATACCAACCAGATTTAAAATATACGTTTAAACAAAACGGTTGTGCATGAACTTTATTCCGTTGTTTTTGTTCTGAAGCTAAGAAACTGTTTGTTTGGAAAGCAATGGGAACTTTGGCCTCTTTTTTTCTTTCCGAGACGTTATTTTGAATCACAATTGGCCGATTATTAAAACGAGCTCTAAATTTAAGCCTGGGTCTTTCTGCTGTTGTTATAATTAGCTACACCTTTGAACATAACATAAACTTGGGTTCTGATTTAGTCTTTGTTTTAATAACCGGCCATAATATTTCAGATGCGCCAGAGGTGCTTCATTCTCGAGCATGCGCAAAACAACGTTTTGCAAATATCATGCATGCTGGACCGGAGTAAACCTAAGCGTAAAACTATGAAATTTAATTAACACGTGAAAGCAGATTATTATCTCTTCTACTCCCGTTGTATCCAGGAGTTGAACCGTGAAAAAAACACGAGAAAGCCAAACACTGGAGAAAAAATAGGAAATATTATAACTCGATTCTCAGGCACCGGTTGTCAGGGATAAATTGTAGAAAACCGCACATTTGCGAGGTTCTACATTTAACGGTTCGTTCATATTTGAATATAGAACGGAAGTTCCAGCCCTCCCCCCCCTGTTCAATCAAGGCCCGGTTGCCGAAATCACTTGTGTTACTCTTCATAAAATATATAAATCATAGCTCAGTTTTGCGCTTTGTTCAGTCAAAGGTACTGCTAACAGCAGATAGACCCAGGCCAAAATTTAGAACTCGTTTTAAAAATCAACCCGTATAATTTACCCAGGATTAGCACTATTAAATAGAGCTTTGAACAACTCGGCATCCACAAGCAACCGCCCCACTACAACCGCACCCGAGTTCTTTCTATGCTGGAACTTCTCCGGTCTCGTACCCAGTCGCTTTTAGGTGGCGAAAGAGAGGAGACGGAGAGGACTTTGGGAAGGGAATGAGCGGCGCTTAAGGTGGCTAGAAATAGTTTTTGAGAGTTCTCTTCACAAGAAAACGGTTTCACTTTATTAGTATTATATCTGCTATTATGGCAGCAAAATGACCATCCAATAGTTGCACATTTCCTTCTCACTTTATTTTTGATACTTTGTAGTCATGAAATGTTACTATGGTAACGTAGCAAGAGTTCTAGTCAACCACCTTATAACCAGAAAAACCTACTTTCCGTAAAATTTATACGGTGAAATTTTTCCAAACTTTCAAAAATTGTTTTCGACGTTAAAAACTACCAACCTGCCAATTTTCAAAAAAATCTATAAGAAAGTTTCAGAGAAATTGTCAATTATGCGACTTTCCCGTTCATTCTGTTTGCTTCTTACAGAATTTTTTCTTTCGATTATAACAGAAATTTCCGTCCGTTCTTTACCACTGTGTGAAGTTTAAAAAATTTTTACCGTCAACTTCCAGAGATATTTTTGATCGAAATCCAAAATTTTCACAAATTTTGAGGGTACAAGATCGCCATTTGCGCATGCGTGAGCATGGGGCGCGCGCACAAGGACACGCAATCGGCCGTAATTCAGTGGCAGTGTTCAGCGGCCTAGAAACTATTTCGAGCCACCTTAAAGGATTTTGGGAAGGATGAACTTGAGGAAGTTAGCTTCCTTCTCTCCGTCTTCCCCACAATCCTATGGGGGCCCATAAAAGCGACTGGGTACGAGTATGGAACTTTTCCGCAGAACGAAAGGAGCCCACGCTCTGAGCAGATTTACCGACGAAACTAAAAACAATTTAGCGATAAAAAAAACTTCGCCGCTCTGTGATATTATTACTCTAAAAAATATATTTTTTGCGTTTATTAAATATATTATTCTCTTTTCAACAACCGAGACCAGTATAATAACTAAGATACTAGTCGATAGCCTGTCCACATGCAAGGTACCAGCGAATGAAGTCAGCTTATCACTCTCTTATTTGCCCGTTTAACCCTTTATCAACATCCATCTTCTCCTTACAGTTCGAATACAAAAGAGAATTAAAGAGTTGAAAACTACAGAGTTGAGAAAACACAGAAACGACTCGAAGACTAATTACCATTTCTCTCAACTCGTTTAAAAGGAAAGAATGAAGGAAGGTCGAGAGAAATTATTTTAATATTATATCAAAATACGTGTACGGGACAGAAAGGAATAAATTCAACGACAACGTTAACGAAAAGTAAAAGGAATGAAAGTCGTCTAATTTTCCTTCTTTTACTTTGTTTTTTACAAACATGTTCATTTCTCTTTAAATTTATATAATCTCGGCACGCTTCACCTATTTTATGCTACAAAAACTCTTTAGCTTTGCATATTTAGTTGAATTATATCTTCAAAATGTATTTTCTTGTACGAGAAGTAGGAAAGCAGTTGTGTGTACAGAAATCTTCCACCTCTGAACTGGTGAAAAATGTTTTTGGCGAAAAATGGAAATTGTGAAATTCATGGTAAATTTAGGTATTTATTCTTTCAAAAATAAACGTAATATTGTAAGGTAAGATATAGATTCCGCCCCACCCTACCCCCCACCCACCCACCCAAATTGTCGAGGGAACGGTTCAGAACATTATCTTTAGGCATAAGTAAGTTTAAAACGATAGCTATACAAAGAAGCCTTATGTTCTTCTTGACGCCCTGAGTTGTCAGTCAGCGGAAGTGACGTATGGACCGTACTTGAAAGAAGTTGTTGTAGTTTTCAAGACTGGCGATTTTTGTGTACAGCTTGAAGACTTGTTCAAGCATATGATTATGAACACGACCAGGAGTCAGCGGGTTTTTTGTTCCAGAATAATTAAATTATTTGCTTTTAAACCCTAAGAATAAAAAGTACTTGAAGTACAAAGTAACTGCAACATAATGTTCTTCCAAGTATGGAAATAACGGTTCACAAAAGTTTGTGAAACTTGCCGCGCCGTCTGTAAACTTGAAATCTACAACGAAATATTTCCAAGCACGGTTCTCGCATCACTTCTGCTGACGGCAATCTGTTATCATCATTACCTGGTTGTTCTTTGAGCACATTTAATTAATACAATGTTCAAATACTCCGACAACTTCCGGCAGTCATGAAACAGACACATCTATACCACAATGCTTTGCAACCTTTGCTCATTTACTACTGTCTCTTGACTTGTATCGAGACCATATTGTATTTCTTTTTTTGGTTTTCAGTTTTTCATTTCACCTTTTACCTGCATTTTCAAGTCTTTAAGTAAGGAAATTTTATTGCTTAAAGCCTATTTTGAGTCCCTGAAAGACCGTTTTCTTTTGGTCCCGCAAATGTATTACCCCGCACAAAACTGAGTACTTGGGGGTGGCTGCAAGTGGACTAAGTAAGTTATCCTCTGTGGGGCCCGTAAGATACGAAGCTCCGAACGTTTTCCAGTGTATTGGGAACATCTTCCTTGAGCTATAACAACCCGAGAGCAGGGGAATACCAAGGAGGTAACTGGACATGTGTTCTGCAGTACAGGTCACGAGTCTTTCCTCCCAATGAATCCGTTGGACAAACTGTGACCGTTCAATACTCGTTTCTTTGCTTCGAAAAGCGTCGTCTCTTCGTCGCTGTCTTCATCCGAGTCGCTCAACATCATGCTGCTGTTAAAATATTTGCCTGAAAAATGAAATACGAGGACAATAATTCATAATTAATACACTACCGCCTTCCTACATTCTTGGCAAAGGTTTAAGAACAACAACAGCCATTCTTTTCGGAAACTGTTTCTCTCCCAAGTTCATCAGGATATTCCCTTCTTGACGTTTGCAAGTCGCTGACATATCAAGGAACAACTGCAAAACCTATAGATCTCAGTCCTATAACTGTCACTGTTTAAAATTTTCCCCCAGCACTAAAAAGAACGAATGCACAAAATTCAATAAAGCATGGCACAATTGGTATTGCTGTGAAACCATATCTGCTCTAAAAAAAATTCGGCGCTTCAAAGGTTTATATCTCTAAAACTATTCAACATGCTAGGTTCAAATCTTAGCAAATACTAACTGAATCATTTCTCGTGTTTTGAGTGGGCTTTGGCTTTACATGTTATCCTACATAAGTAAAATGTAAACCTAAAAAGTCGCCTATATCGCTAGCAAGAAAGAAATCCGCGCATAAGGTCAGACATATCTCCTTGATACCCAGCTTCGTACCTTTTGGCAACATTTCCATACTTTCTGCTTTCTCGTCATCGTCATCGTCGTCAATAATGGCGTAGCGGTGACGCCTTTTGCCTCGCCAACTTCTTCTTCTGCAGAGTTGTAAGGAAAACCGTTTTAGTAACTGTCAAACTTTAATACTAAACGAAAGACAAGTCAGTTCACAGCCTTGTAAATAAGTTGGTTTTCTCGACTCACAAAAAAACTTGCAACCAAAGAATTTTGTTAAAGGAATCTGCCGGCTCACCAAATATACGTGGTAAGAACTGTTTAGTACTGTATAACTTGTTTTTTGAACCATTTTCCTTTATATAATTCAAATGAATACAATAGAATACCATATAAAACAATACAATCAAGTAGAATACACACAATATAATGCAATACAACAAAAGCGTTAATTTTATTTGGCTTCGTGCGTGTGTGAGTATAAAATAAATAAAAGTGGAAATACGTAAAATAATAAAAAGCAACAAAAATATCATTATTAATAATAATGAGAATAAAAATGATAATAAACAACAACAAAATAAAAACAAATTAATAAGAATATAGTAATAGTAATAAATAACAATAATAATACAAATAAATAGAAAGATTATTCTTTTGTCTGAAAGTGGGACTGTATGTTGTACGAGCAACAATACAACTACTATCTCGCAACTATTGCACGAACTTTGCAATTTTTCTACTGATTTTTTTTGCAAGGACAAAAAATGTTAATGCAAACTTTATTGTTATCTACAGTCTAGCTTTATTGTCAATTGTATCCTCTCCAATTAACATACATGCATAAACACGTAAATACACAAACAAACAAACACATACCATACAAAACACACACACTTACATACATACATGCATACACCCAAATAGTCATAAACACAAACACACATACATACACACATACGTATACACACATACAT
>JAOBRG010389646.1:0-10668 GCA_027574985.1 Umimayanthus nakama | reverse complement strand
ATAATATATATTTCCTATGTCAAACCAAACTGCAACTGAAGCAGAGGTCAACCTTTTTGAGTGTTCAATGCCCTTATATGGGAATCCGAGGTAACGTCATCATGCAGCGAAGTTAGAAGTTATCTTTCTTTTTAAGGTATTTGCAAGACTTTGTGAGAGACTCAAAAAATATTGTTTTGGGTTTTGCGAATTCGAAAACTAAACTAAACTTCGCGCATATCGAAATTTAGAGTATAAGCTGGAATTGTGGCAAAGTGAGGAAGTGAACCACTAATAGTTACCCTAACCCTTACTAACCATAGTCAACCATCAATGGCCCTATGATATGAATTTACGAATAACAAAATGAGCCGTGACAGTCCGCCATCTTGAAGTGGGCGTAAAAAACAAATTCGCCAGGGGCGGTACAAGAAAAAGAAAGAGAAATTGGACTCTTCATTTTCGCTTCGTGGATCAGCTTTCGACCTGACCGCCCTTCGTTTCGCTGTGCATCCGAACTAACTGCCCCCGGGGCTTCGATGTTGCCTGAAATTGGACTACACTGGTTCCCCCAGCGCGATAAACAGTGGACTCGTGTAGCCTAGATTGGGCACCCATTTTGTTGAAATAGCTGTACACACTGTGGATGCATGCATGCAAAGTATTTTGTGAGTTTTGTTTTCTTGCTCTTTTCCAGGAACGTGGCGAGACGAGATTTGGCCCGATAACTGGACTGCTGTTACGAAGGTAAATAAGTAGCTAGAACTGTAAAATAATGAAACTATCAATGTTATCCCGGGAGGAGGGGGGGGGGGGGAGGATTTAGACATTTTGTTCAAAATTTTTGTCAAAAACCACTTCCCCGCGACAACGTATTTTGTCAAAAAAAAAAAAAAACCCACCCGAGGGCAGGGGAGTTATGTCAGATGTTCCAATCCAGAGGCAAGGCTATTCATTCTATGCATCCAGACAAAAAAATTGTACGTCGCTAAGTTCTAAACCGCTGTGCTGCCGTTGTGGAATTGCTTCTGTGTCGGCAAAATGGGCTAATGATTTTGATTTTTTGAGTCCCGCATGGCAAGGATGGAATGGTTTTGTTTTGACTAAGTGGGGAGGGAATCTACTTGCTTTAGAGATACAGCATTTTTGTATCATTAAGAAAAACGCACCTTCCCCTTTACAAAAGTCTATGATCACAAACAAAAATGTACCGCTACAAAGAAATAATCAGGTTTCTTTTTCTCTTTTTAGGACGGCATGAGATCAGCGCAGTTTGAGCACACACTTTTGGTTACGGAGACTGGGTGCGACATTCTAACAGAGCGACGTGAGGAAAAGGGGGCACCGTATTTCATGTCCCAGATGTAACCCACCAATCACAGCCGGGTTGCCTGACCTCGTGACTCCTGCTTGTTGATACTTCGTGTTAGATATTTTTTTAATAGTGAACGGTAAATATTTGGAAACAAAAACTACTAATGCAATTTTCGAGTCAAGTACTTGTGAAAAACAAGAACTGCAGTGGGCATCGTCAACTGTGACAGTCAAACTCCGTAAAACGTACTACATCAAATGTGAGAAGGAAGAAGTTATTGTCCCTCCGTGGCATTAGTCTTTACTGAACAGTTACATCCAAAAACCCGAGCAGCTTTCCATCGTTTACACCAGATAGTCTTGCAAACACAGCGTAGCTCATTTAGGATGTCCCCCTCAAGACCAGATGACCTTGGGATTCCTGTGCTGAGCGAGGGGCCGTACCTTGCATCGCCTTCACCAGCTGAAAATAGCCGAGGGTTACCTGTGCCTAGTTTGGATGGCTTCGCATGTATGCACGGAAACGTGACTGAAAAAGTATTTGTGTTCGGTTGCTCAGTCGAGTCTGCTGGCTGAGAGCTTCTACTGAAACAGAACTTCGGTTTGATTTTGAAAACAAGACTGAGAGCCATCGACTGGGAACAAATGTTTAGTGTGTTTGAATGAATTGCTGCGTTCAGACAGCGGGATATGTTGTTTGGGATCAGATACTTATACAGAAGTTCCATAATCTCAACTATTGCTGTGTTCGCCAACTGGAGAATGCGCTTATCACTGGAAACTGAGGCCCTAGGTTCTAATATGTTATGCTGTCCAGAGACGAACACAACTCACTTCTCAGCTGTTGATTGCATTGTCTTCCATTGGTGGTCTCGCATATCACACAGTAAACAACTGAGCCTTTTGTATTTGGTTCATCTGCTAAGCGTTGCACGAAACGGTCATATTTTCTATCAAGTGCACAGTGCTTTATAAAATCTCAATACGTTTAAATGGTCAGTCGATATCATAAACTAGGTAGAGTTTTGTTTATCCATTATGCACGACAGAATCCATGCAATACATTTACAGATTCTGTTTTAGTGTTAGCCCAGTCAGGGGGGGACAGGATTTCAATTTTTTCGTATCAGTTTTCAGTCATCTTTCGTCTGCGGTATTTGATTACAAACATCTGCAAACATATCGTTCGCTGACACTCCAATATTCTTAATTTCAATGAATGTATCTACGATATATTTGAATGATACTTCGACTCCTGTTAGAGAAAAACTGGCTTTGAAGGAAAAACTCTTCACCGAAGAACGTTAAGGAAACTATCTTATCTTAAAGAAACCTTGTGACTGGCGAAAACTAAAAACAGTTTGCAATGTCGCTTGTGCATTAGTGCGACCAGGGAATCAAACCAATTTGGCGGGCACACACTCCAATTGCTCTTTGATTGACATCCACGAAAAACCAATTCGCGAGTTAAAGACAGTTCGCCAACAGCGCGTGTTAGTTGGAATGGCAATAACCTAAATAAAATTTCATAAAATATCGATGCTGGGGTTAAAATCCTTTTTTGTGTGTGTGTAAAATTACAATCACACTGCAAGGTCCAAAAATACAGTTTATTTCGATTTCTTTAATCATATTACTCTTGAAGTAAACGATTGTATTTAAAAATTCGTTTACCCAATGAGACTCAAAAATACACTGCAGCCCGGATCTAAAGCACTTTTTATTTGCGAGGAGTGGAGCGATATTGTTTCCATAACAAACCACATCTTTACCTGAATCTTTCTTCGAAGTAGCTCTTTTAACCCGTGCTCTGACTAAAATTTCCTTGATTATATGTTCTTCATTTGTGGCACCTTTCATAAAATTTCATTACATCTAAGTTTTCAATTTTTTTTCTCATTCAATGTTGTACCTGTATCAGACAACAAGAAACTGCGTCACAAAACTAAAAAAATTGCTGACTTTGTCTCGATATGTCCATTTCGAGTACGCCACCCTTAATTCTACTCTGAAAGACTTGTATCGAGTATAATTCGCCGATAACAGTCAACTGAAGTCAAACTAAAAGCAAGATGCTCGACGCTTTAGGCGCCCAAAACAGATGACGTTATCCTTGCAACCGCAGTAATTTAAACAGTCGTGTTTTGGGAAAGCCGATTACATGCGCAGTGACGCACTGCACTTCCAATTCGCGAAATATGGACAACCGCTGACACAAAAAGCAGCTGGTTCTTCAATATGGCGGCCAACATGATGACTTGACCAACTTCAATGGAAATTTTTGGCATTCTCTCTTTACCAAAAGCAAAACGTTGGCTTTTGGCCGCCAATTAGAAAAATGAGTGGGAGAGGGGAATACCATGGCCACTAGCGTTGATTTCAAACAATTTTAAAACTAACACAACTGGATAACGTGAATATAACAAAAACTCATTTGTTTTATTTTAATCATCGGTTGGCATTATCTTTAGTTTGGTATCTACTCTACTGTACTCTATGGTCTACTCGTCTTCAATCAGTTAATAACGTCCAGAACAGTTCAGCTTTGCTGCTCTTGGGAAATTCCCGTTCAGGTATCTGGTCCGTAACGAGAACGCGCCTGCATTCCTGTGGAAAAAATTACAAGCAGATTAATCTACTTGTCGCGCAAGCGCTTTGTTAAGCCTGGTTTCCACAAGCGACGAAAGAACAGGCGCAATCTTGAGAAAGAGTTCTTACTGCGCAGTAAAAACAACAAGAAGTGCAGCAAGTACAAGCGCAAGGATAAAACTTTTCCTTTTTGCTTGCTTCAACATATTTCTCGTGAAATCCAAAAAATGACTTTTAGGCGTTGTTTTTTAATCAACAACCCAAAGCACTCACTCTGAATCATTTGTAATTTTTCCGAGATAGACGTTACCTTGTAATCTTTCCAAGGTAGAAGTTCCCTGTTATGATAATGGTTAGTTTCAACTACTTACAAGGAGCTCGAGTTTGTTTCTGCTCTTATTCGTGCGTCGCTAGTGGAAAAGAAACTCGTGAAAGAGTCAATGTCTGGTATGATACACTGAATCGTACGTTGAAAGTAAAACAAAAGGCCTAGAGGATAAATGCACCCGTTTAGTCTTCTTTGGATCCAAATTCTGCCAAATTACTCCATCTTTCAAGCAATTACATAGCTACCCGTCATACGGATTATTTTCAAAGTTTACAGTGCTTCGCCAATGATCCTTCCCTACCTGTCGTATACGACCTCTGTCGCACTAAAGCCCGGCGCACACGAGAGGAAACGGCTGAGCAAAAAGTCTCGCAAGGCCGTTAGCCCAGCTGTTTCCTCCCGTGATATATAGTTTGTTGCTCACCTTATCGGTATTATCCCTGAAGCATAAATATTGGAAGACTAGTTTTGAAAAAAACCTGTTTTTTCTGCATGGGCGAGTACGCTGAATACAGGTTTGTTCAACAAAGGCTGATATGGTATGTTTTTCGCCCGTGGGATTTGGTGTGTATATGACGTTTCAAGCATTAGCCCCTCGTCGGAGGTTAACAAGCAAACGTTATGCGTTGTCAATTACGACAAATTCTGTTTTGTAACAACAGATTTGATGTTTCCAGCCTCAACAGGATAAAAGTTTTGCTACGCCTCTAAGGGTCTGGGAAAACGAGCGAAACTTACCTGTCATAAGGTAGTCTTTTTTTCAGAAATGTACGATGGAGCGGATACTACAAAAAAAATAGTGTGTGTTGTGACAATATGTTCACATAAATGCAACAATGATTGTACAGTACAGGTCAAAAGTTTAACATAAAAAGCACAAAACAAAATGTCAACTCGCCGTTTTCTTAATAAAACACACAAACGGTGTGCTTGTGTGAAAACAAGAGCGAGTTGTAAAGTTCAAGCAACCAAATACCGTGGACATCAGGGTGATCAAACATCTTCCTTTTACTTTACTGGGGATATAATTGTCCTGTTTTCTCTTCTATGTTCAAGCACCTCAGACAATGCAATAACAAGGAATGAGTCGTGGATAAACAAAACAGAGTTTCAAGCGGGTGTTTTGGAAGCCATTACTGAGCAGCAATAAAAAGTCCATCATGCCTGATCGAAGGCGTACAGCAAGATCACGAAACACATGGAAAAAAACGTGTATAGAGAAAAAGAACAGTATTCTGTGTGACACACGAATTGCTTCAACGGACCCGGAAATGCTTGTGGCACAATACTATACTAATGAGCCCCTACTCCCCAGTTTAAAAAACATGAAAAATGTAATAAAGATGATAACGGTGGTGGTATTGGTGTAGTGATGTTGGCGTCGATGATTATGCGCCTATCAATATAAAGCCTGGAAGGGGGGGTGCGGGCAAGGGGGTGGGGGATTTGTGTCTGTGACCCGAAATTTTTGTTAAACGCCCCTGGGTCGGGCGTCGAGAAATCGTCAAATTAAGTTCAAGGTCCCCACCCCGGGAACACAAAATACATCAAATCTCCCCTCCCCCGGCCCCGATAACAAGGTAGTTACAAAAGATTCTGAAAATGAAACTTCGGTGTTATAAAAAATACGTTAGCAAATGACAAATGACCCATAAAGGAAATCGAAACAAAGATAAAACAAGGAAATATAAATCATTGTATGCAAATATATCTTCAGAGATTAAGATAGACAAAGGATGGACAACAATAACACAGATTGATGACAGATATTTACCACTTACCGAAATCTGATCATCCATCATGGCACAGGAAGCGACGTTCGAACGATCCACGAGTCGATGACGAGGTCTCGTTCCAATCTCCTTGCAATGACATGGCCATTTCGTTCCCAGGCTCAAATTCAACTGCCCGCCCCCGGGCTTGACAACGATCAAACTGCCCTCCCCCCGGGAAGGCCAGTATCGTCAAATTCCCAGCCCAGGGGACTAAAAATCGTGTCAAATGCCCGCCCTATGCCCGCACTCCCCTCCCGGGCTTTACACTGATACGTGCTTATGGTGATGAAGGTGACGGTGATGATGATGATGGTGGTGGTGGTGATGTTGATGAACATGCTGAAGGTGAAGATGATGGTGGTGACGATGAAGCTAACGGTGTTGCTGTGATGATGGTGGTGTTGATGACGGTGATGGTGAGGATTGGCAATGGTGGTGGTGATGATGCCGGTGGTGTTGCAGAGTCCGCTTTTCTCACATTCTTCTCTGACTTAACTAACAAAATATCGCATATGCAGTGATAATGGGGAAGTTTAAGGTGACGATGGTGAAGATGAGGTGGTGATCGAGGTGAAGATGCTGGTCATAGTGGTAATAATGGTGAAGATGTAAGTGGTGGTAATGATGGTAGTGGCGATGCTCATGGCGTTTCAGTGGTGGTGGTGGTTTGGGCGATGTTGATGATCATGGTGATGATTGTTAAGATAGTGGTGATGGCATTGATGTTGATGCCGTTGGTGAGGTGATTGTGGTGATGAAGGGGTTGATGATTATGGTGAAGGTGAAGACGCTTGTGATAGCAATGGTAAAGATGGTGATGGTGGTGCTGATGATGGTGAAGACAATGGTGTTGATGTGGTGATGGTGATGAAGACAGTGGTGTTGATTTAGTGAAGATAATGGTACTGCAATAGTGTTGGTAATTTATTATGGTGGTTGCGATGATGGTGATTAAAATGTTTCAGACGAAGATGATTATGGTAAAGATGATGGTGTGAGCAGTGATGATGATAGGGATGGTGGTTCTGATGATGGTGAAGATAATGGTGATGGTATTGGTGATGATGCCGATGGTGTGGTGACGATGATGGTGATGATTATATTGAAGATGGTGAAAATGTGGATATGTTACATGTAGAAGTGGTCAGCTCACCTCTTTCCACTGTGCATCAAGTCAAATGCCTCGTTGATCTTGTCCAGAGGCATGTCATGGGTGATGAACTCGTCGACCTTAACCTTGCCAGCCAGGTACTCGTCAACAAGCTTGGGGACACTGTCTCGGCTCTTAAAACCTGTAAATGATTTATGAAGATCAGAACAACCTTTGCTTCACAAAGGATAAAGGTACGCAGATGAAAGGACAATGTTCAATTGAATATTCGTCCAGACGAACTTCTTTTTCAGGCAACAAATCTTAGAACTCTCAAAGAATCTTCTTTGCAGACAATGGCCCGAATCCTTCAAAATTGACTAGAAGGGCTAAGGATCACCATAGATCATAAAACTAATTGGTTAGGAAGCTCAACAAGTTCCAAAGTAACTGAACAAAGCTGGTTTCGTTTATGTTGAACAAACCGTGACCGCGCACGAAGGGGTTCAGCACGCACATCCAAATAACAGACTGAAAAGAAAACTACATATGAGAGGAGTATATCACTGCACCTACCTCCAAACGCAGTTCCCTTCCATGTTCGTCCAGTGACAAGTTGGAATGGACGTGTGGAAATCTCTTTCCCAGCAGCCGCAACTCCAATAATGACCGAGGTTCCCCACCCTTTGTGGCAAGATTCCAAGGCCGCGCGCTGTATATAGCAATAGGGTAAACTAAACGTAAACTAAAGGTATTTTTTCAGACTGTCACAGCTGTTGCGTTTTCCTACACAATACTTATCAAACTTTTTTTTTCGCCTTAAGTTTGGTTCACACTGGCGATGTATACGGAACCGGAAAGACAGACAGAAACATGAAATTCCATACAAATCCTGTAAAACGGAGGCAGAACATATGAGAAGTGAAGAGTTTCCCGCCCCGCTTCCGTATCCATCGCTACTGTGAACCAAGCTTAAAATTACAAAACAAGTTGCTAGGAGATGTGATAAACAATTTTTAAAATCTTCTTAAAAGTTGAAATTGTTTGATATTCCACATATTGTTATGTAGCAGGTTCCATAATTATACACCTTAAAAGTGCCGTCTCTATCGCCACTGTGAACCAAACTTAAAATTACAAAACAGGTTTCTACGAGATGTGATAAACAATTTTTAAAACCTTTCATAAAAATTGAAAAGGTTAGATACTCCATTATTGTTATGTAGCAGGTTCCATAATTGTACACCTTAAAAATACCGTCTCCATCGCTGGTGTGAACTAAGCTTAAGAAAAACATAGTCAGGAAAATGCGCTGCCTAAACCACACTGGATTTCCTCTTTCTTTCATACCAACGAAGCCTTCGCAGCGTTATTTACTTGAATGATTTGGGGAGATAGTTGAGCAAGTTCCCTGTTAACAGCAGGATCCCCTCACCATGGTACCGACGTTTCCAATACACTCGAACGTGTAGTCCAATCCTCCATCCGTCATCTCGGCCAAGACCTGACAACAACAAAATTAAATTGCATCTGGTCAATTGAGAGAAATCATGTATTAATCCAAACGTTATTCTGTAAGTTTTCTTTGCAATCTTTAGTCCTGAATCTGAATGATTGGTTTGGTTAACATACTCTGCTTAAATCCTACTGTTATTCTTCTAAGTTTCCTTATTATTAGTACTGAATCCTGAAAAATTTTGATTGGGAAATATTTAATTAAGTCTACCAAGACTGAAAGTCCTGCTACATCGACCCCCATGAACTGACATCCATTGCTGCTGAGTGCGACAACTGGCATCATGCAATCTACATAGTTGTCACAAACTTGGAAATATCATGCTGTGAAGCCCAGAAAGAAAAGTTTCAGCAGAGAAAAGCCAGAGTTACTGCTGCCCAAGAGCATCCACACCTGAACCGCACCTTCAAGTGCCGACACTGCCCCAGAACCCGCCTGGCCCGGATTGACCTAGTCAGCCATGAGGGGCGCCTGCAGTTCAGGCGGGCTTCCTTCCTAATCTTCACGCGCAAAGCCAAAGCAGAGCAAACAACAAATACTGTGTAGATGAAACTCCTTATTCAATATTGCGCACTACAAACACCCCTTATACAGATTGATGAACTTACTGGTTGGTTGACAACTTGGTTGATGTAACCTATCATGTAATTAGAGGACTGGCTTAAAAGAAAACCGAGATTTCTTCTGTGTTAGCGAGTAAGTTGAAAACACCGGTTTTCTTCAATAAGGGTTTATAAAACTTTGCATGTTTTTCGTCCATAAGGTTTGGTGTACAGCTGATGTTTAGGGCGTCACTCCTTCATCCGAGCGGTCTGCATATCAGCTCTTATAGATCAAACCTCATGTTTAATCAACATATTGAGTGACTGATTGATCTATTTAATAACTCATTGACTGACTGACTGACTGATTGATTGATTGATTAGTCAATAAATTATAACTGATCATGCGTCAAACAAGCTTGGTCGACGTAAAAGTTCTGAGCACCCAGCAGGTTTTTTCTGGACTTAGCTCTCCACAAAATGAACAAAAAATATCAAGGGCAGTGCTGTAACTATCTCACTTACGGTACCTGCTGGATTGGTTTCTCATGATCCTTGGGGTTAACACAGTCAGTTGCTCCAAAATCCATGGCTAAATACACAACAAGAATGAATTAAAACTACTATACTGTGTACTGAACTAAAGATGCTTAACTTTGTTGACGGACTATATTTTGATTGTTAACAAAAATTCTTCACCATCTTGTCAAATTAAATTAAAGTTAATAACAGTAAATAATACAACAATTAATTAACAAAGATGATAATAATAATAACAATAATAACAAAAATTATCTAATAACAATATAAATTTTTATAAAATAAATATAACAACAATTTTAATACTAATAAAAGTAATGATAATTTTGACATGGCCCGTATGCTACTAGTACCTGGATAAGAATAATTAACAAGTATTAACCAAGTTCTGACGTAGGGTTAACGCTTGAAATGTAAAGGTTTTTTGTTGACCAAAACCAAGTTCAGCTAACTCGCCAACGCAGAAAAACAGATTTTTTTTCAAAACTAGTCTTCAAGAAAACACGAGGTCTTTAGAATACCCAATAAGAGGAATTTAGCACTTTCCATATTGGTTTGCAAGCACCAATCTCCGACCTTATTATCTATCAATATACCCTACATTGAAGGAACCCACCAAAACAGTCCTGTGATATATTGCAACGTTCACATATCTCGATCCAATCTTCCGTGCGACTTCAGAACAGCGAAAAGTGTTTTCGGCAAAAAAACCCCAATACCATGAAATAAATAACTTGTTTAAAACCTTGCTTGGTCTTTACAGTAAATACACGCACATGTATGTTATATACAAAAATGTACAGTTTGTCACTGTAGCTACATGTATCTCTTGACCAATAAGCCAGTTTCACAATCATGCACAGTACGTACAGGCGGTCGGTTTGGCGGGCAGCACGTCCTGTAAACACGACCGATTGAATGAATGAGTGGAGATACTTTTTAAAATATAATAGAAATACATTAATTATAAAACATTTTTAGCAATATCTTCACTC
>JAOBRG010389635.1:0-10669 GCA_027574985.1 Umimayanthus nakama | reverse complement strand
AGGTGGTTCTGGGGTACTTGGGTTGGCAGTGGTATCATGGGTTCCCTTTGGTCTGGCCCTGGTTGCCATGGCAACGGTTGCCGTGCAAACCATATCTGGGGGTGACAACAAGCCACCTATCAGGTCTGAAAATGTCGCCAGGGGGAGGGCGGGGGCGCGGACGGGGTCCCAATTTTCAGAGACAAACGCGCGCGTTTACGCGCACGTTTGTCAAGGGAATGCCCATTTTGCACCCATGGGGCCTGCTGTTACTGGCAACCGAATCCAACCAACTGGCGCTGAGCCAATCCGGGGGGGTGTTGAACTGGTGGGAAATGTTCGCTCCGTTCCATGCCGGCCTTCCGGTGCACGGACATTCACCCATTTACATTTGCATAATTTTTGTGCCTTTTTGCCTCTGTCAGTGACCTTGAACTGCAAGAGCTACAGAAGTGTGACTTATTTTCTTGCTTTAACTGTAGGCCCAGGCTGGCAGACTGGATTGAAGCTTGAAAAGATCTGTGCGTACGGTGGACATGCGGGGCGCACTGAGGTGAGCAACGGCGTAGGTGGGAGGGGAAGGGAGATGGACGGATTCAAGTGCGATGGGTGCATACGTTCTTTTAAATCCAGGCAGATATATATATATATAAAAGTGCAATTATATACAAAACACAAATAAAGATCAACTCTTTTCGGTGCCAAGATAAGCAACGTTAAGTTTATTCAGCAAAATGCTGTTCACTTTTCACAGGATCCATGCGCCAGTATTCAATTCTCCCGTCCCGAGATCCTTACAACAGATCTTTTTCACACTTTTTGGTGTTAGTACTTTGAAAATGCCAGAAATGGAAAGAACATTATTTAAAAATAAAATTGGGTTTTAATACTGAAATCTAAAGTACATTTAAGACCTTTCTAAACAAAAAGGTGAACAGAGAAAGTAAATGGGAGCTTTGTGCTTGACGGGTATGGATGCCCTTTCGTCCTCGATCCCATATACATTCGCTTTCATGATCTTTAAAACTTTGAAATATTTTTTAAAAACCTCACCTGTGTCACAGTCTTAGATAATAAACGTTTTCTAAATATACCCACATTGTCCTCTTTTTTTTCCGTTTCTAGCTTTTATAGTGTTGTTATGTTGTGAACGGTCTTTGAATACCTGTTAAAACTAGCGTCTGTTACTCACACAAAATTCTGTTGGCCACCTTTAAGCTCTAAGGGTACATTCGATTGACCCTATTCCGTCTATTCTGGAATAAGAATAAATTTCAAATTTGTCTCCTCATTCGCAGAGCAATCAAATATTTAGTTAAAAGTAATCACTGGGGCAAAATATATAACTCAAGTGTGTTTTTCTTCTAACTTGGCAGGAATTTTGGCCAATAACATTGAACCAATACTACCAGCTTATTGGTAGTAACAACGGTACACCACTATGACGTCACATTTTTTACTTTCAAACTCTTAGCAAAAGTCATCACTGAAAATGTTATTTAGCATTATTTTTATAGTTTTCTAAATATATCTGCAACAGGCTGAGAAGCAATACAGCTTTGAAATTCGTATTTTCTTTGCACTGTGGCATTGATATGAGACAAAACAAAACGTAAGCAGATGCTTCCTTAAAAACTTGCCAAACAGTGCGATAGGTCTTTTTCAATTGAATCATTACTGCAATGCTGTTGCCAAACAAAACAAGTAGGTTGAATCAAAACTAACTCGGATCAGTTAAAAACAAGATGATACTCATTTTCGTTTTTGTACAGTCTTAACGTCGTATTAACTCAGGTCAGATATGACAACGGTTATGCAGATAGTTTTGTTTTGTGGTAGCTGTCGCAATGGTGCCTACAAATTTATTTACCTTTTTGAGGCAATAAATATAAATCGAGAGATACAGACCGTAAAAACTGTTTGAAAAAATGCTTTGCATTTTGAAAACAGCAAAGGATTATTACAATTGGCGAAACCAACTCACCAACACAGTCGGTACGATCGCCCGTATAACCAACTGTACAGCGGCAGCTGTAGGATCCAAACGTGTTGCTGCATGTTGCGTTTCGGTGACAGTTGTGTCTCTTGCTCGTACATTCGTCAAAACCTGGGGTTGAAGTGTTAAGATAAACAAGTGTGCAGGACAAGTCTAATGAACAATCTGTTTTCAATGAATTCACTCTGCTTTAGTCGAAACCTTATTTTTTCACAAAAAAGTGTAATTTATGTTTCATGTTGTTTCAAGGTGAGATGGTCATGTGCTTGCTATTGATCATGAAGTTAGAGTTCATAAAATGAGTAGGATAAGGAGAAGGAAACAAAACATCACAATCAGATTATTTTATGAGTTGAAGTTAGGCAATGAACTCAATACCTTGCCCTTGTTCCTCTTCAAACACGATAAAATCACCCAACGTTTACTACTATCGAACCATTCTATGTTTTATGACTAAACCAAGAGCGGATTTCGTGGGCACGAAAGAGCTCGCCACCTTCGCAACCTTTCCTCGGTGATTTTGGAAGCATTTTATAACAAAAAACACTGAAACAAAAGCCTTCGATGCAAATATACTTCTCCTCTGCACCCCCTCCCCAAAACCTTTTCCAGATAGTGGGTTTGTGCCCCTTCCTTTCCCAAACGTCTGGATCTCTCCTGTGGTATGTGCACAGACGGCGAAATTGCGTATTGATGCGACTGATAACAATTTAAAGTATGATACAAATTTAAAAATTGATATAAACTGATTAAATTAAAATAAATCAAATTTGTCTTCGATTCCTTATGAATTAAATATCGTAAATATCTGCAAGACAAACAAAACAACACCTTTTTTTACTTAGCAAATTTTGCTAACCATTCCAGGTGTCAAAGGGACACTAGAATAGAAAGTTTCTAAAATAGGTTATCCGTCCATCCTACTTATGAACTTGATATTTGCTCTACAAAAATCTGTTCAAACTCGCAATTTAAGCATGTTACGTATAAGAGCATGACAGACCCTTCTTAACCGTGAAGTGGTTATTCAATTTCACAAATCATTAAAAAAATCACAGGCTTTCATTGCTTATCTGATCTTGAGCAGTGAAAGTAGAATCGTAAGCCTCTTTCGATCAGTCTTTGAAGTAGGATACGGCTCTTTTGATGATGCCTACTTTCAAGTACCATAGATAAGGCCTACTTTGACTACAATCACTAACAAAGTAGGGACAAAGTACAATATGGACCAAATTTGGACTTACCTACAATTCAGTTTGAAAAGAGCCTATATTATAACACGTAGCACCCAGAGTTAAAGTTGTAATAGGACTCCAAGATTGAGTTGTGCCTCTAGTTGGTGGGCAAGACGGATTTTTGAAAATTATTTGAGTTAAAAAAGACAAGCATGAGCTAGAAATTTAATTAATAAAATCATAAACTTGCATCCTATCATTATTAGTAGTTGTTCTCCATTAGTTTAGTCAATCTTGGGCTACAAAAGACCAGCACCTAAATAGGGCTCTAAAATCAAGCCTAAATTGGAGATGTATTTCAGAAGACGCCAACAACACTGGGTTAAAGATGGACATTCAGAGAAAATTTAATTTGTGGTTATAACCCAAAGAAATTATTTAACGGTATAATTAATGGAACGAGTGTGCACTATATTTTATAAATAATGTTCAAGGACACTCGTTATTTTTTATCAGCGATAGCCAACTTGGTACCGCATCGTTGGCTCTACATTCAGGGAAAACGCTAGCTCCAATAGCTAACTACAATATCTGACCTTTACTGCAGGTATAGTTATAACAGTCGCCACACGACACGTCATTCCATGCAAACTAGTGCTTGACACCCAAAGTGTGCACACAGTCGTGGTTGCTCATGTTGTTGGGTTGGCCTGGGACCCAGTATGTGAAGTTGCTCTGCATTCCGCTGCTCCAGTTGAAAGCCCCCTCGAAATCTCTGTCGTTAAACCCGATCCAGGCTTCCTCTCCGTTATGACGATGTTGAACGTACACGTTCTCCTCCTGGCTCCTGACGGTCACCAGGTGTGATCATGTGTCTCGACAGCGTCCCTCAGCTCTCGGCCAGGAAGTACACGAATCACTCGTGTAGTAACACACGCCCATGAAGTAGCTCCAGTCGGAACTGCAAACATCTGAAGCAGAAAAACTACAGTATTAGTTGATGTTCATTAATTTCAAAAACGAGTGTCTTAACCGTCATTTAGCTTCCAGTTTCATGTAAATCTTTTTTATTATATGTTATTAGTTGTATTATTTACTCTATTCTACTTTATTTTTGTTTCTTTATTCTCTTTTAATTTACTTTGTTTTCTAAGAAAACACTTTTCCATACTGTTACTTCAATTACGTTATTTAACATATAGGTCTTAACCAACAAGAGATAGATATAGATATACTAGTCTATTAAGATTACTTTGCAGTTTGACAATGAATCGCGTAACATTACAAGATAAAATTTAACTAAAAACTTAAAACTGGTAATATTATTACACAGATTTACAAACTATGTATACAATGCATTGTTGCTACAGTTTATTAAAAAAGAGTCTGAGAATCTCTTAGTTTTTCCTAGGAGTATTGTGAATCTCCTCGGTCTTCCAAGATTGTATCATGTCTGGCAGTTTTCACTTGGAAGCAAATGATGAAGCTTACTTCCAGGATTGCCAGACATTAACTGAAACAGGTATTTTGTAATAGCACTGCGGTGTTCTCTGATCGAGACTAAAGGTTGGTTCACATATGATCGCTCACGATCACCGGATCGCTGGAATCAGTGATGCGTAGAATCGCTCACGATCGCTATCAATATTTACATGTGTTCCCATTGGATCGCTGAAGTTTAAACGCTCACGGTGAATTTAGCACAGCCACGGCTCTTTTATGAGCCAAAGGGCATTATGTTCAAAGGTATGGTAGAGGGACGTTTACTTGACAACCTGGCAGTTGAAGAAAACGTTTTTCTACAAAGAAGCGCTTTTCTTGTGCTTGCTCTAGATAAAAAAACGTCAAGTGAGAAAAGAAAAAAAATCGTCGCTTTTGGATAAGTAATAAACAAAAAACAATGTACAACAAAAGCAAATATGTTAATTAGCTTATATAGAGACGCATTAAGGGTATAATTTCGGATCGCTCGATCGCTGAACTTTTGAAATGTGTTCCTGTATAGCCGCTGACGATCGCTAAGTTAGAACTTTTTCTAAAACTCAGCGATGGTGATCGCTGACGATCGCTCATTTCTTAAAAAGTATTCCCATATAATCGCTGGTGATCGCTGGCAGCAATTTCAGCAATCAGGCGGTCGTGAGCGATCACATGTGAACCAGCCTTAATCCGGCGATACTAAGTGCTTCGGCATAGGGTTTACCAGGGAAGATACAAACTAAGGCTCTTTTCTAGACCAGTCTGTAAATAATTTGGCAAGGAATGGTAGAAAACTGGACATGCGTGGTCTAGCGATGATCTAATACATCCACAGTAGTAAGTAACAAGATCCTTAGGGGTTATCTGAGCACGCTTCAGTTGTACTAAAAAAGCGTGACATGGCATGTTTTTCGCAGTAATGCACCTGTCAGTGTTAACCCCCACCCACCCCGGGGAAGTATGGGGCATAGTTGGGGATTGATTGGGACTTTGGCATGCTGTTTTGCCCGGTGGGTTGGGGGACATATGCACATTAGTGCTTTCGCTTTGCCGCGAGGTGAGAGATTAATCATGTTTATGTAAGAGAGAAAACTGAAGCCAGGAAATGGACCCTAATTTCTGTTTACGCGTCCTGTTGTTCTGTGTCAGTTTATTTCTTTAAGATCTTTTTTTTTTTACTTGTGAGTTTATAAATTACTTTTTTTTTCTTCGTTTAATAGATCACGTCGTTTCAGTTTTCGTTCATGGTGGGAACTATCTGCTACTAATTCAGCTTCAGTATCTTTCCATTTGGCTCTTTGATGCTGGTCTACTAAAGAGAGCAATCTCCTAGGCCCGGTCCACACATATTCAGATGTTTTTTGATACCGGAGTTTTTTTTTTCACGTTTTGGAAAAAATGCACGTCCTTATGTATCGTTTTCTAATCGTTTTTGCTTGCCTTTGACATTTGACGTCATCATTTTCGAAAACCTCCGCTTTCGTTTGTACGCACTGCTCCAAAAAATACCCGGTCAAAAAATCTACTTTCTGGGGATTGTTTTCAAAAAGCACCAGTTTCGGCTACCAAATGTACCGTTTAATTGTAAAAAAATGCCGTATCCGGAGAAAAATCTCCGTTTTCAAAAACATCCGAATACGTGCGGACCGGGCCTTGTATTAAGCTTATTTAATAATAATTTGCCACAGCAAAGAATTGTCAACAGTGTTGTCACTTTCAAATTCTTGTGATATTTTCGTTATTGACTCTATCCACACATTGCCGGGTGTTTTTGGAAACGGAGACTTTTTTTTCCGAGATTGCTACCATCTTCACGTAACTGTCATTTTTGGGCAAAGAAAAAAGACGCGGTTTTTTTTTAAAAAAAATATGCTCTCCACGGTGGAAATGTTTGAAAACGGAGATTCATCGTATTTCTGTGGACCGGCGAAAACGGAGGTTTTCCAATACGAAGATGTCATGCCTGGATTCAAGGCTAGCTCGACGCAGGTTTCTTTAAAAACAGAAAAAAAATCCAGTTCTTTTTTGAAAATACCCGGCTATGTGTTGATGGTCAAAAAAAACCATTCGAAAACTCTACGTGTAGACTTGGTGGAAAATATCTTCATTTTCGAAAATACGCGGCTACGTCCGGACGAGGACATAGTTTCCTGGACTTGGTTTACATATCAGTCTTTGTCATTCGAAATGACAGAAATGGTAATCATGGAAAGGTTCGTTTTGTCTTTCAGAGAAATTTACACGTTTGTTACAAAAGTTGTTAAGGCCTTGTTTTTTTCTAATACGTTCGCAGTAATCTTCCATAATTGTAGCAGGGAGTCACGAATGAATATGATGTCGCTAGCAGTCGCATCAAGTGTAACTCTTCTCTTCCTCAGCAGTAAAACTATTAGGCAACTTGTGTTCTTTTCTAATCAACAATTTTTGGTTTGGAAAAGACTGAAAACGCTACTTCACCTGGAACGTTACATGCTTAATTAAAACAAAAAATCCGAAGAATTATGAACAATATACTGTCACAAAAACTGAAATATTTCAATTAATATTTAATATTTCCCATAGCGTTTTATGAAGATCTTGACTGACTAACAACTCAGATTTTCTAAGAAGACAGCATTATTATTCTCCAGCAAATTTAGGTTCTTTAACAAAAATTTAAACGTTTAGATTGAATGAACTAATTTAAATAGGTATACAGATACTCCAATTTCGATAGCTTTTCATTTAACATTTCCCTTTTTTATTCTTTTAAAAAGAGAGTTGAAATATATTCTCAAGCTCCCAACATTGGGAGTTAAACAAAGCCACGTAACTTCACAATTTAATGTTCCACGGAAACACCCAACTACTGGTAGCCGGGTACTTGTGATTCAACTTGTTCTTATTTCTGTCCAAACACGGTACTCTTATTTAACTGAAGCCAAAACGTTCATTTTAAACTTATTACTTAGTCACTAATGGAAATACAAAAATGCAAATCATCATGGTTGATCCAAGACTTTCTTGTTAATAGTTTAGTGGCTCATAACCCATTCGAAACCAAGTACCCAACCCCGTGGTTTGTTTACATTTTTAAAGGATTCAAGTAAGGTCTTCATACTTTAATTTAGGGTCTTGAATGAGATGAATCGATATTGCTATTAATTGGACATTTTGATAATTTCTACAGCAGAATGAGTAAGAGTACCGACACCTTCAAGATACGTGATACCATCGTCTTCGGATTTAATTGGGGGCAAACAGAATTTAAACCCAACAACATCACGATGCTTACAAAATACAGTTAATGACTTTGAATTTTCTAGCTGAAATTGTAACATAAATGTTTGCGTGGTTGTACAAATCAAATCAGGTAAAAGTAATAGTATTCCGGACATTTCTCACGAGTAAACAAGAGCTTGTGTTGGTGTAGGGCCTTTGACGTTATAGTAAACCAGTAGAGCGGAGAGGAAATAAACAGCGGAGTGACCATAGAAAATGCTGTGCCTGCAGCAAGTGTACGATAGACTGCAATATCGGGACAACAAGACAACCTTCTTCATGGGTGACAGCTCAGCCTAGTTGTCGCACATATTTTAAACTACGGATCGGAAAATATATGAATGGTAGAGGGCTCAAAGTAAAAATACCGAGGCATCACTTAGACGTCCTAGTATGACAAATACACACACGACCAAAATCTTGTGTTATATAACATAGGGTCACCAAAACATACAGTCGGTACGTGCAAGTTAGCAGAAATAATACTTGAGTTCTTGGTTAATGACCAAACAACCTTTTGGAAATATATTTGCATTTAACTGATAAGCTTCCGCTCAGGTGATGGTCTTTTGTCAACTCGGTGTGAGTGTTGTTTCTCGCTTCATTCCATATACATATTCGATGGACAATTGATTTATGAGGAGAAGAAACATATTACACCAAAAAGCAACATTTAATGGGCTAATGAGAGATTTAAAAAATTGTAGGTAACAAGGGATGGTTTGAAAAAGTTTATGCACAAGTTGTCAGTACCATGCGGGAAACCCTTTGTGATTCTTTTGAAAAAGATTTTTTTGACCGTTGGTACCAAACAATCCCCTCCTCTTCGTCTATTTCATCGTAGTGGTTGAAACAAAAGTGTTATAGGTAGATAGTGACATCATGCACGAAAGCCGGCACTAATTTCTTTTCTGTTAACAGTCGATGCTATTCTCAACAATAGTCGATGCCATTTGTAATATGTTGACAGTTGATTTGGATAAGGGTTAGGGTCAGAATTACTAGTGTTAGTAGCATTTCCGCGATGACGACTTTATCTTCTCCATGAAACGACAACAGATTACTGTTCGAAGTAGCATCTTCGACTGTTACAAAATGGTGTTTTTTTAGTTTCAGCTAGATTTGATTGAACATTTTTATCTTCTTAAAGGATGTTGCCTTGTTTCCCTGACTCTCAGCGTTCTCAGTTGTCGGAAGCACATTATTCTTTGCCAAATCCCCGGTGTTTCATTGAAGAATTAACTTTTTTTACTACCATAAGACATGTTGTACACTAAATAATTCTTGGAAAGATGACAAAAAGACCAAAAACAGGTAAAAACCATCTTGTGAGTATCAAATATGTTTGTTTACTGCCGTGCAGGTTTTCGATCTCATTCAAACTTAGCCTCGTTTTCGATTTTTTTTAAGTGCGCATGCAGTTTATTAATCCAGTAGTTTCATTTGTAATTCGAAAAGGTAGAATAACGTGGTGGTAAGTTGCTTACTTACAGAAACAAGTTATATTTTTCTTAATTTTTTGGCGTTGCTTCTCACTCTCGTAGACGCTGTGAACGCTACTATTAGGAAATATTTGCGAAACTAAGTATCAATAAAAACGACTTACAGAGACATCTCAGACCAAGCGATATCACCGAACAGTGAAAGAAGATCTCGTGTAGTCATATACAAAAGGGCAATTACTGAAACAACAATTTTGGGTCTTGCGGCTTAATGAAGTGATTGCTCGGCAGCAATAACTAGCTCTGATAGCTACCTTGCGTCTTGTAATGACAAGAGTTTCAACAAATTTGCTATTTCAGAAATGACAACTTTTTCATAATGACATGAAACTAGTAAATGAAATCGCTCAATGAAATCGTTTATTCAAAAAAATTAGGAACAAGGTGCTTCAGCAAACTTGCTATTTCAGGAATGAATTATTTTATAATGACATGGTACTAGCAGATAACACTAAAGTAAAACGTTTATGCAAACTACTAGGAAGGGGCTTCAGCAAACTTGCTATTTCTGGAATGAAAATCATTTCATAATGACATGGTTCTACTAGATCTAGTAGATACGTACCGTTCAAGGAAGTCATTTTAACAAACTATTAGGAATGGACTTCAGCAGACTTGCTATTTCAGGAATGAAAATCATTTCATAATGACATGATCATGATACAAGTATAGATAAACTAAAATGATTTAAGTGGTTTAAATATGATTGTGCAATCAGGATTAGGGCCTACTCGGCGTTTGAATCGAAAACCACTTTCTACGCTGATACGGACTTTGAACGCAATTTTAGAGGCGTTAAGCTGTTTCCCTAAGATATCTTGAGAAGCAAAACTGTTTCTTTCTGTTATAGTGTTGCGAACTTGCCAACTGTAGTATTCTAAATTTCGAACACTTGACTGTTTTGGATGTAAATAAGCATATATGATAAACAGAATCTTTCTAGTAGCTTCTAGTGTAAGTTTCCAGTTTGTCAAGACAGCCCCTTGATACAGCTAGCAACCTGCACTGCAGTTTATAAATTCATAATCACTTATGTTTCTCGCTGGTTCAGATAAGGCATTTTACTTGAAACTAGGATTCAAGATTAATGTAGCGTTTGGGTTGTTCCGATCTGTTGTAACCCGCTTCAGCAGAGGTAGCTAGATTTAGCATAATCGTTTTTATCTAGGTATGTTACCAAAGGCGGTTTTCTACATCACGCACCCATGCATTCTGAACATCAAACGTTTCAGCAAAAGGATGTTTGAAAGGTTAAAAGGGCTTCAGCAAAGAAAGCC
>JAOBRG010389624.1:0-10670 GCA_027574985.1 Umimayanthus nakama | reverse complement strand
AGGGGGGTCTTCGGTCTTCGCTTTTTAGATTTGAGGGGGGTCTTCGGTCTTTGCTTTTTAGATTTGGGGGGGTCTTCAGTCTTCGGTCTTTGCTTTTTAGATTCGGGGGTCTTAGTCTTCGGTCTTCGCTTTTTAGATTTGAGGGGGTCTTCGGTCTTCGCTTTTTAGATTTTTTTTTTTGGGGGGGGGGTCTTCAGTCTTCGATCTTCGATCTTCGGTCTTCGTTTTATAGACACCCATTCAATCCATGCATGATCCTGGTTTCATTTTTCTCGATCTAAAAACAAGCAATTAAGTCTGACAACCAGACTTGGGAGCGGCATATGTGAAATCGGATGACACCGCTCTTTGAGCCTTTTGATTTCTGTAACATAAGAAACAGATAGTATTGGAACTTACACGAACTAACGTTTCTTTAGCATATTCCTTTTTGTTATAAAGTTGTAAGAACCTGATAATTCTTGTGAAGGGTCTTTGTTCTTTCTATTCTCGCATATTCAGCATCACAGTACTCTTATACTGTACACAAAAGAACTGTTGTAGTTCAGAATTTGGGTTTTCTTGGATTTTACCGTGAGTTTGCCTTGATTAGTCCAGTTCTGACCCCATTTTTTCTTCGCTCTTCGCTGAACTGGAGTAGAGCTTGGTGAGCCCCGGTTCGTCCTTCAAATTTGAGAGTGTACAGTCTATGTGTACTATAAAAATTTTTTTTTAAAAACAAAACTGTGTAGCTATACTTAACATTGGTGAACTTGTACTTATCTTCAGGAGCAAGGAAAAAAGTGACAAAGTGTCAGACCGCTCCCTTCAAGAAGATTGTGTATCAAGAGGTCAATCAGTCATATACCAGTAAGTAATGCACAAGTGAATGTCAACCTAACTCAAATCCCCCACTTCGACGAAACATGGGGCATCAGTTGATGGGGCATAAGTTGGGATTTGTATAGTGAACAAGCCCCGAGGGGTGGGGGTTATGCAAATATTGGCTTTGTTTTTTTATAGTAGTTTCATAAACTGTTGGAGCTTTGGTGGAGTTTTTAACCAGTCGTCTGGCCCCATAGGTGGGGCATTTTCCCTTTTCTACAAGTCGTCAGTGCTAATGCCCCACCTTTCCCATTGGGAGGGGGTGGGGGTGGGGCGTTGTATAAGAACAATCAATATGCTGGACAAAGAATTGCGTCTGCAAATGTTATTACATGGCAAATATTCATTTTTTTCTTTATCTGCCTGTTACATGTTTCAGTTACAAAAACCTTCGAGATTATTGCATGCCAGCTTTCACTGTACTTGGTGTCCGGAATGGTTTGCTGTGTAGTGATCTACTTTACTGCTGCTCATAATATTGCATGCTCTTTACTAATCTCTATTGTTTTTGTTGACTAATAGTGTCCTCAGTGTTCTGTTCAGTGTTTCATCTCATCACCATCACCACCATCATCATCGTTTCACTATCATCTGATCATCATCACCACTGTCATCTTCACCATCACCATCAAAAATATCATTATCATCGTTGTCATCATCATTATTAGCATCTTCGTTGTCATCGTCTTTATTATTACTGGTAATGTCATTAATAAAGTTATTTAGCTATTATTATTACTGTTATTATTGTGATTATTATTTTTATTATTATTATTATTACTATTATTATTATTATTATTATTATTGCTGTTATTGTTATCACTAGTGTTATTGTTAGTCAACTGATTTCTTGAACAAGAAAGAAAAACTAGTATGCATTGAGCACCTATCATAAACTAACTCGATTGGTTTCGTTAAAGACGCCGAACCTGAGATCATGGATAGAGAGCAGTTCAATGCCACAGGATTCGTCGATAAGGAGCAGCCGGCAATTGGTGAGAAATCGACACTTTAACCTTTATTGTATTTCTTTAGTTTGAACCTCATTATCCCTTGGATGGACAACCTATAACTCTTGCATTGAGCCAGAAAAAGAACGAATGATTTGTTAATGGTGGTGGTCCCCGATGGTGTAACGGTTAGCATGCCTGACTAGAATACAGGGAGATGTGGGTTCGATTCCCGCTCGGGGCAATACACCAATTTTTCCGGATGAGATAATAGTGTGTAGAAAGCCAGAAATTGAGTCGCTGGGCGACAAACCAACACCAGAATTATACGGTAAAGCTTTTCTAGCTTCAACAGCAATAAGAAATTGATTTGTTAATGACAAAAGATTTAAACTTTTCTTGATTGTAAAATTGCTTGGGGAAGCTTTCGATCGCTCTGGTATTATCAAAGGTCCCAACCCGTCCATACTATTTGTTGGTAAATTCTCCTAAATGATATTCCCTTTAAAAACAAATTGGAAAACTTTGGCTTTTCATACTCGGGCTGAAAGGGTCAAATCATTACTATTGAAAGGCTATACAGGTTCGGTTAGTCCGAACTTTTGAAAACTGATTGGGATAGCGACACTCAGTTTGGAAGCTCTTGATATTTCGAGTTTGGAGTTTGCATAATTTAAACTATTTTGTTCACCATGAATAATCTTTTTTCGGTTCCAGTAACAACAGTTAGATAGAGAAAAGGAATATTTTAATTTTAGTTGCAATATGGAACGGACTTAAAGACAGCCAAAAGATTTGCAACTTTCGTTTAAAAACCAATTATGTGAATATATCCATAATTGTACTAAAATAAATGTCAATTTTGCTGCTAAACATAGGCATGCAACTCTGGCAATACTTTTTGGTTCTTTTTCTTGTTATTTCTCTCTGAGAATGCGCCAAATGTCGGCATTCTAGAGCAGCTAAATTTAGAAATACCCTCCTTCTGTATCCGCGCCTTCAGCGCTCGATCCAATTTTAGCCGTGGACCAACTCGGAACTGCTTCCACCAGACTTGGCTGATTCCAAAACTCTTTTATTTATAACATGGCTTTTTGGAAGACAAAGTGCTTATTTTGACCCCTCGCTGTTTGTTTGAGCGGAGAAAGGTTTTCAGATGATACTGCATGAAGCCTGATGAAGTCAAAGTCAACAACGTGCCTTTAAAGAATCATGTTGTTAGTATAATATATCATTAACGCACAGCATTAATTTGAACAGAAAATGCGCAACGATTGTCTTGTAATCCAAGCAATTAAATAAAACAAGATATGCGGGCCGCTGAAAAAGATGACAATAAATATTTTATCTGTGTCGGCGAAAGAAAAGCACCGAAATTTGGGTTTGGTGAACAGACCAAACCCTTACCTCAAACCCCCCCCCCCCTTTTCTTTGTCACTCCATTAAATGTTCCTTAAACACCCTTTTTAGACAAACAACCGATCTTGCCTCTGCGATCAGAACAACTGGACAGCATGGTTAGTCGTATCCCGACGGGTGAGTATCGATCGGGGCTAAAACGATTGTGGTTAAACTAACAAAAAGAGTTTTCTCTTATTCAGAGTTTTGTACGAGTCAGTTCCAGCCGCAAACATCCTTCCCAGGGCATACCTCGGGCATTTTGAAAACTGTTCAAACGCTCGACCATGCGGGCAACTTTCGTTGGCAAATGCCCCGCCCCCGTTCCTACTATGATGGTCAAATGCCCGAGCCCATGCCATCAGTATACAAAACTGTTAGTAGCCGTTTTTATAAACATATCTCAATAGAACTGCATATAAAAGGTCACGAAATGTGTCACTCAGACAGAAAAAAGACAAAGCAAATGGTTTTATTGCATTTTTAAAGGCCTTTTTTGGTCGATAAATGCGTTTCACTTACTCCGAAATAACAGGGCTTGACTGCCTGAAGCCCGTGACTCTCAGCGCCGACGGAAATGACCGCTGTTCCTACGAAACAAGGTGTTTTGTTGTTTGCAAATGCCCGAGGGGTCGGGAGACGATTAGCTGCCAAATGCCCGGCCCCCGGGACTCATTGTGCCCCAAATGTCCGGATTTTGCCCGGGGTATGCTCGCGGCTAAAATTGACTCACACACATTATGTTTATTGGTGTCGTGTCTAAAGTTGCGTTACGCAAGCATGTCAAGTTATAATCAGTTTGGTTAATTAACAGACTCACGATAGCGCAAAATTCGAAAAAGTTGTTCACGTTTTTGTTTGGTTTTGTTTTAAATCATGTTTTTCCAGGAGAGAAACAAAACTGACTTTCTTTCGGCTCCTTCTTGTTACAATTAAGTTTTGGAGGTCATCCCCTTATAACAATTGTTACTAAATCTCCTATCCCTTGCTTAATATTTTATGTTAATGTTCCGTTACATGTTATGATGATAAAGTTTTAGCTTATCTGTGTGTTTCAGGCCATCGCCTTGCAAATCTCCCTGGAGAACTTCTGTATCGCGTGTCAATGAAACTGGATACACCGTCCACGCTTAATGGTTGGCGCGAAGTGGGACTGGAACTAGGTGTCGACAAGGAACGCCTGGATTATCTCAAGATAGAAGAGATGAGGCAAGGGGGAAGTCCCACCGAAGAGCTGTTGAAAGGTGTGAACGCACAATTTCCAAATGAACTGACCAAAACCTTTGTTGAAGCGTTGCACAGGAAAAAACGCGACGATGTCGCTCAAATAATTTGTAACTGGTGGCAGCCAAAAGGCAGCGGAGAATCGAGTGTCTCCGAATGACCTTGAATCTACTCGGCATGGCTATCTCGCGTTTCTGCCATTTGAAACGCTGTAAACCTAAATTTAGCTAGGCTGCAAATGGGAGTTTAACAGGAGCTGTGATGTGGGGGTGGGTCTGAGTAGGTTTCCTCTCCCCCTTCTCTTTCTTCAAGAATATAACAAGTTACTGATAAAACGCGTGTTCAAATTCTCTCCCGCTACTTCAGTTCAAGTCAGTAGTTAGTTCCCACCGCACTCCCCAACCCCCTCCCCCCCTCCTTTTCTTTTCGAACCAGCCACGCAGCGGTTGGTTTGAAAGCTAAATGTAGGATACTGTAGGGTTGTGAAGATAGGACTATTTTCTCGGGTGAGTGAATCGATATTTTTGTGTAACAATTTAGTTAGCCATTTTGAAATTCGGACTTTTTTTTTTTGAGCAGTTGTTTACCGAAACTCAGGTGAATATGCAAGGATGTTCACCGACACATGGGTGGATAACTACATTAGCATGTATCAAACCAGTGAGTCAGTGAAGACGGTTTTTGAAATTTTTAAACAAACTCGGAAGTTGACAATTGTTTCTTGTTTGTGTTACGATTTCTGATTCTCTTGTGAAATTGAAACATAGAATGGTGTTTAAAAAACCCTTGCTTTAAGCTTGGAAAATACCAATTTCTCATTTGTTTCTGAATTTGAGCTTCGCTTAAACCTTCCGGAATCTGGGACTCCATGTCGTCACTTCCTTGTACAGTCATGCAAGCCAAGAATATTCTAGGATATTCCTAGAGAGGGAACCAATCAGAGCGCGCGAAAATCGCTATTCACTGGTTGGGTTTATGCTGATGTTTGATAATCGTCTTGTTATGACATTTCTCCTGACCAGTGGTTTTATAAATACGCAAGATGTAACTACATCTAAATACTTAAAGGTAATTCCTCGCCTTTTTACCTATAGTTTTTCCTCATTTCGTCCTTCACATATAGTTCAAAATAACAAAACATGGACCGTATAGCGGCTGCCAGAGGCGCCTGTATGTGCTTTCGGTTCGACCTTGTGAGCTGCGTCTCGTAATCCTGCATCACAAAGCTACAGTGAGGACGATTAGCTGCACTATTATCATTATCATTATCAAAACCAATAGTTTTCATTGGTTATCTTTTGCTAGCCTATTGTCATCTATTACCTTTTGTATATTTGATATTACATAAAATCTATTTTAATACTAGAAAGCTAATTGCACGCTTTTATAGTTAGGAATTAACAAAACATAATCTACTTACAAGTATTTAAGCTTGTTTCTACGAAATCGTTTAAAAACAAAAGCAAGCTTATTGCCGTTGTTGTTATCAACGTTGCTGACGTTGATGCCAACGAGGGCGAAAGCTTGTAAAAGAACATGCTTTATAGCAACTATCTACATCTTTCATTTTTTCGTTAAGCCTTCGAATGTCAGCTCCACGACCTTTCTACGATAAGTGTTTACTATACTGAACATTGGCATTTGATTCAGTGAGAAAAGATTTTTTTCCCTTTTTTGTATCTAAGGTAAAGCGTCTTATTTAACGCGTATCTGTTATTTCGATCCTGTAGGCAAAAGACAAATTCTGCAAGATAGTCTATTAAAAATATTTTAAAAAAAATTATCGCTGTTGCTGTTATCAACGTTGCTGACGATGATGCCAACGAGGGCGATAATTTGCAATAGAATTTATTCACTACAACTATATTTAGCACTCCGAACCTTCGAAAGTCCCACGTTTTTTTACGAGAACAGCGGAATTTAAACTTATAACTGTTCATGAACAGCTGATATAGAAAATTTCACTGTGTCCATCTTGCAAAGCGAGTTTAATGTAAACAATTTTACACGGTGGTACTGTTTTAACAACAGTATCTGACACAGTAACGAAGTGAGGGGCCGTTCAACTGACCATTGACCGGAATAGGAATACGGTAATTATACTACTAGGTAACATTTCTCTATACCTTCCAGAAACAGTAAACAAAAATAGAACACCTCATAAAAATAAGGATGAGTTTGAAACATTACCAGCTTGTTTTGTATGTTTCGAAAAACTGTGCGCATGGTGCTCAATATATTTGAAAATATTATTATAAGATAAATTATTGTTATTATTATTATTATTAATTTTATTATTTTTATTTTTATTATTAATAATAATATTTTTGTTATTGCTATTATTATCATTATTAATTTAAGATATATTTATAAACATATTCCTATTCCACAATAGAGTCGAACGAGCGTACCTTTGAAATGCCGTTCTATTATCGTCAAAGAGAAGAACTATTTGCCAAGTCTAAATGGTTTACCGGAAGTTAAGAAGAGAGACTTTTTAAAATTTGTTTCTGTACAAAGCAGTAATTATTGCAGGACCGTTACCAGTGTCCGTCAGGGAGGACAAATGCCCTCCCTAAATGTTGGTTCTAGCTACAGCCCTGTACGAGTACAAGTTTGATTACGAGTACTACTTCTTTTGAAACTTTTGAACCCGTAATGTTTTCTACGATGATCTCTAACAAATTTCATAGTAAACAAATTTTAACAAGAGTACTATTTAAAAACTTCAAAGCTGTATAAAGGAAATGCAACATAGATCCTACTTTTTCTACTGTATACTATTTTTCACTCAAATTATGTAAAGCATGTCTAGAATTTCGTCATCAAGAGTGAAATGTCTTAGCACAATTTTAGCTTTTAAGCTGTTGGCTAGGGCCAGTATCTATATATTTTGTACAAAAAAGAAAAGTAATTTCTAGACACAATAAAAAATTGTTGTTGTTGTTAATACAACAACAACATATTCTATTACCAACACTTTGTGCTTATATGTTAACAATTGAACAATCTTACAGATAAACTTCAATTCCGCGGTCCAAAGCTTTTTAAATCAATGAAAGATGAATCTGTTAACAGCTCTTCATTTCCTTTGTTTTTAAACAATTTTAAAAACACCTTTGTTCTCCTTACTCCGTTTAGATCAATTGGTATATGGTATTGACTTCTTTTGAATAAAGGTTAAACAAAATTTAACTTGAACTTGAAGACTAATCTAGGTCGGGTGCACATTAATCATGTATGATTTTTAATTTGCTTTTGATTATTTGGGATTGCCAATTTGATTTCCAGAAGAGGAAGGGGATAAATTGGAGGAATAATTTATGTTTGCTTTCGCATCTTCTCAGTTATGTAAGGCATACAAACTTGTTTACGCCCGACATTTTGCAAACTCTTTCATTCCCCATCCTTTTCTTTCTTTTTCTTCTTTGCTAATGAGTTCTTGGTACGACCAAATTCTTAACAGGGTTCCGCAAAATAGAAAAGTATTTTTATAGAAAGGAGAACTGCATTACATGTACAATATATACAAGAACAATACCTTACTTGAAAAAAGTAATAATAAAAATAATAATAAATAACAAAAATAGAAAAATAAAAATAACAGAGGTTGTTGTGTATAGCGGGTTATTAGTATTTTTTAATAACAGTCGATTTTAAATTGTATTTAAACTTCTTGAGACTTTCAACTTTTCTAGGGCTTTCTCCAATAGTATTCCAAGTTTTCACACCTTGGAATCTAATATTGAACTTTCCACAGTTGGCTTTGGTTTATGGAAATAAAAGATTTTCTTTAGTTACAGATCTGTTTTGATATTTATGTATATTGCTAACTGAAATGAAAAAATTGTTGAAGACAGAAGGAAGTAGTTTATTGTTACACTAATAAATATAAAAATAGCTACACAATACTCTACTATACTAAATCGTTCATTTTAAGGTGCTAAGCTTTTTAAACAATTGACTTGAATGTGCGTAAAATGATGAAAATATTATTTACCGTACTGCCATTTTCTGCAACATAAAGATTGGCTGCAAGTTAAGGTTGTTTGGTATGCATTACCCAAAGCAAGTAATTCATAAACAAGAAATGAGTATACAAGCGCATAATACAGAGTATGAAGGTTTAAGCCTTACCAACGGTAGCCTTTTGTGTTGGAAAATATTATATGTACTTATATGTAAATAGCAGTTAAGAAGGACATAATGTATGAGCTCCACTAATTAATAAGCCCCCTCAGGTTGTCAGTCCAAGTCAAATGTGAGTGAGATGTGTTGAGTTTTTGTACACAGTTCCATTTCTTGGCAAAAAACCGGCTTGATCATCTTCAGTTACGCCTCCTTCTCCAGTTGTCCAATTCCAAATATATAGTGTGCTATTACTTGATTTAGGGGTCATTGAAACCTTCTCAGCTCACATAAAAAATGCATGAACAACGAGGTTTTTGTAAGGAGAGTTAACATTTTCAATGAAATTATCAGTTCTGTGACGTCAATTTAATCAATACTTCATTGCACTCTTTGAGTTTTGCTGAAATAACGATTCATAATCACAAACCTACATTGTCCCTAGGCGTCTGGTTAGCTGCCAGAGCGCGCGGAAGGGTTGTGTCCGGGCGCATGTTCATGAGGCGCGCTAGGGGCTTCTGGGAAGGTAGAGCGCGGGGAAGGGTTTCCCTTTCCTCTCTCTTCCCATCAAACCCCGCGCGCTTACTGGCCGCGCTCCACAACCGCTTTTAAAACGCCTGGGGACGAGGCAGATCCCAAACTCATCAAACTATGTTTTAGGATTCGCACTGTAAGTGTTAACATTTTCTTTGTCCAATAACAATCATTGCCCTAAGCTTATGGGCAATTTACATTCTTTGGCCAATCACAAACTTTGAGGTTTGGATTAAACACAGTGCCCGGACCGCAAGGCATGATATTTGCCCGCCCATGTGCGCACTGGATGAACTTGGAGCAGTCATTAGGATAAGGGTAATAACCATTTCCTCGAGAACACAAGACCCTTAGTTCAGGTGTTGTCAGCGCTCCAGGGGTTGCTTTGGTTTTAGTAGTTGTAACAGCTTTCAACGTTTCTCTTGGATGAACGATCATCCTTGTATTCAAGAAGCTTATCAGATTGTCGACAACTTTTGTAAACAGTTTAACAGTATGTGATAGCCTGTAATTGGATGGTTGGCTCAAAATCCAGTGTTGGACAGATTTGAGCGTCGTAAAAGAGTTAGTTGCAAGCAGAGGTGTAGTATGAAGTCGACCTCCTTGGTTTAGCACTTGTTCAAGTCCAGTTGCAATATCTTTGATTTCCCTCTGGTATCTTTCAATGCTCTGTCCTCTCTTTAGCGCCGCAAATATCACCTTAATTTTTGCCACAATCTTTAATATCTCGCTGTGCGAAGTGCCCGATGGGTTTGTAGCCTTATCACGTAAGTTTGAATTATCAATGGCTGAATTTGGAGATGTAAGGGGTTTTAGTGTGCTTGAACTGGTGGTACCAATTACTGTTTCCATTGTGTTTTGCCTTGTAGCCGTCAAAGAGATGTTTTCCGCACCTCTTAAAGGCAAAGTGTTTCCTTGACTACGTTTCTTTGTAATACTAACACCTTTATAGGTCCACCCAGTCGTATTTACTGCTGTTGGACGTATAGTCAAGGGATTAATTTTTCCTGTATGTGAACTGTCCATTATAACTTTTGTGGTAGTTGAACCAATACTTGTCTTTTCATTTGCAAAATGCCCCAAAATATGTTCATTCAAGAACTTCTCAAGTTTTATCGTTGCATTCAAAAAAGTTGTTAGAGTCTTTGATATAGGACCACTTATCGTCTGAGTAACGATCCACTGACGAATGATTGTTAGCTTTTCGAGATGCTGTAGAATCAATGGCGCCTCGTTGATTTGGTCGTTACTCCGCAACACTATAGTATCTATTTCTTTTGCTACTTCAATAATTTCTATTTTGTTTTTTTCAATGTATTCCCTCCTGTTGAGTGCTTCAAAGATTGCTCTAATTTTTCCAATTGCCTTAAGAACGTCGCCGTGGAACGGTCTATGAGAGTCATGCGCTGTTGCTCTTGGGGATGTTTGACTTGCAATGCTTCCATTCAGCGACTTTTCTTCTTTAGATAACTGTTCTCTAAACGTTAGATTTGTGAAAGTTTTAGAAGTGCTGTACTCTGTTTCAGCAGTAAGAGAATTTTTCAAATTAACTTTGCTGACGGTTTTTATCCT
>JAOBRG010389613.1:0-10670 GCA_027574985.1 Umimayanthus nakama | reverse complement strand
TGGGTGTCCGATGCGTATTAACGGAGTTACATACGGAAAACTAAAAACACCGCTCAAGGTGAACGGTAACCTTAAAGAAGTAACTTAAATTTGACGTTATTCCAATTAACTGAAATGACAGAATGCGCAACGTACAAAGACCTATTGCATATTCATATCCTCAATGGACACAAACATTGAGTTGAATTATCTTGTACTTAGGTACTTCATAATCCTGATAGGACAGGCGTTAAGTCTGAAATTGGTTGGATGAAATACTCTTACTTATGATTACACCAATAGAGTTATCTTGTCATCAGTATACTAAGGCGTAATTAACTTCTGTTTTGCTTTCCTTGTAGGCAAAGATAGGTCAAAGAACTCACATTTCTGCTCAAGACCTGAAAGATATCAGAATTTTATATAAATGTCCGGGTAAGTTTATGTTTTCGTATATACTGTGCAGAGGTATTCCTCGATGGCGGTCCTAGAAGATTTCAAGGAGTCACAATTCTTAATTTAAAAACTACCCTGTGACAAGAACTCTCTGTAACTTAATTGGAATCAGTCGCCTCTTCCAAAAACTACTTGTGACATGTTTGGGATCTACATTTACCTAACTCACTTCTTTATGTGAATGATATTAGTCAATATGTTCCTATATACATGAAACCCCTTGTTCAGCCCACAATTGACTACACATAGACCATAGTTATTAGAGGTCTCCCTCTACTAACTATGCATAGACGCACATTTAAAATAAGTTTGAAAACTGTTACTTCGCAGTTTCACAATGGCACACGCTCTGGTTCATTAAAACAAACCCATACACTGTTTCATAGAATCAAAGACAGACAAACAATCAGCCAGACAGCAAGTGAGACAAGTTTACTCGTAAAATCCACCAGAAAGTGAACTACACGCTTTTTAAAAAGAACCAGCAAATTTTTTGCCAAGGCTCATTATTCTTGATTTCAGACTCAGTTGTTTTAAGGCTGTTCTCGTTTTCTGGTACTCATAGAAACAACATCAGTAAGACATAACGCTCAAATATTCCAAATATACCTATAAACTTGAGACCATCAATCCAAACAGTTCGCAGTGGAAATTCGATCAATCTCAACAAATGGGTGTTTCAACGTTCTACACAGTCGAACTTGAAGAAAATAACAGAATTTTATTTGGAAAAGTAAACTTTGCGTTTATGGTTCCAAGTCCCACTCAACCTAGATTGCTTTTACGTTATTCTGAATTTTTCGCCAAATTTGAGCCTCGCTGTTCTAAAAAAAACTGTTCTTATAAAAAAAGCTTGCTATACACAAAACACCACACAAACACGCGTTATCATCCAGACATACACTCATAAATGTATTTTCACTTTCAGTTGACGGTAGCTGGTCAAGTTGGAGCAGCTGGAGTGCGTGTTCAGTGACATGCGGTGCGGGAAACAGGTTCCGCAACCGCACGTGCTCAAACCCCACCCCTAAAAATGGCGGGAAACAATGTGGAAGTCAAAGTGCTGAGTCATTGTTCTGTAGAATGAAAAAGTGCCCCCCTGGTGAGCTACCATTTGTCAACAACAACAGCAACAATAAAAACAAAACAAAGAAAAAAAAGACGCGTAAAAGATAGTGGATAAAAGTAACTTCAGTATATTAAGACTCTTAATGTTTCTTAAAGGACCATCTAAACATTTTTTGTATTCTTCACCTATTGGATTAAAGATTTTGGCTCCAGTTATTTGAAAGTGGAAAGGTCGACTAGTGACGCAGAGTGGGGGGCTGAAACACGTTTTTCTCAGTAGTTTTTTAAAACGTCCAAAAAATTAGGGAGGGGGGAGGGACTGAATGGAAACAATTTTTTCTAATTAACGGAAAACTGCATATTTCGCTAGCAGCTAGTCTGACATCATAGTCACGGCTTTCATTAGCTTTGCCAAAGAAATCAGAAAAAAGCGTTTTGTAATTCAAAAAGTATAGCTTTCCTTGTGTTTCTATTTCTGGAGTTTTAAAAGTTTGAAATTAAGGTTAGAGCATTCACAGAATACCGCCTGATAACTCAACTCACAATCAGTAATTATCGCCAACTCGTAAAGCGTCAGCATCGATATGTGTTGCTTCGTTCTACCACAGAGAAAGACCAAAGCTTGTTGTCGCATCCACGCTTTGATAAGTTAACCAGTTGATTTGTGTACAAATGGCAAGTCGTCAAATTGAAGAATTAACGTGCTGACACGTTAACGCGTGATCCAGGGAGTGGGCTCGTGTGTGTGTGTTTTTGTGTGTGTAAAATAAATCGCACTTCATTACTTTAAACATATTTTAGACTTAATAAATGGGTTTGATCAACAAAAGTTGATATGGTATGTTTTTCGCCTCAGTGGGACATAGTGTTTAGCTGACGTTTCGAGCATTAGCCCTTCGTCGGAGCAGACCTGTCTGCAGAGCAGTCTTAAAAGACACTGATCATGATTTTGTTAGAGTTGTAAAAGCTTTGGCAATGTACAGTGTAAAGTAAATCTGCGAATTTTATAAGGCTTATCTGTACCTTTACCTGCGTGTGTTGGGGATAAGAGGGAGGGGAGTGGGGGTATTCTGCAACCTTAATTTTTTTGAACGATAAATGAGTCGTGTTAAAGTTCTACCATTTGTTTTGTTCTCCCAGTCGACGGAGGGTGGTCGCCTTGGGGAAACTGGTCTGCGTGCAGTGGTAGTTGTGGTGGGGGTCCAGGTATCACCCTGCGCTCTCGTTCCTGTACAAACCCACCTCCTAAGCACGGTGGCTGGTGTCCAGGCCTTGTACTCGATCAGAAAAGATCGTGCAATAATACCCGCAGCTGTCCTGGTGAGTAACTAACCTAACTAAAAAGGATGGCAAGAGATCTTTCAAATACACTTTAGCAAACAGTTTTTTACTTAGCCGTAGAAGCATAACAGTACTGCAAATCGATTATTGAGCTGCTTTTTTTGAAAGGATTATGAGCACTATTTAAGTATTTCTTGACCATTAACTGAAGAAAGAAATCTTATGAAGAAAACAAGAAGTCTGATAGCCAACTTTGTTTTGTAGTGCTTCTTTTCATATATTCTTAATTCTGTTGTCTTTTTCAAATTCAGTTGGTTCATAAAACCAAATATCTGTGGATCAAATAATATTGTATTCAAGCAACATCAAACAAATAATAAGAAATTTGATGGAGCATAGGCAGAAGCCAAAAATTCGAGGTAGTTCCTTATTCAGTGAAAAAGAAAAAAAATGCCTACGGCATTTCGTTCGGTTCAGCTTCTCGCGTCTTTTAGAAGCTTTTGTTTTGAAATACTATCCTGCTGACATAGCAAACCTTACTTTTTTGTTTCCTGCTAGACATAAACGAATGTCTAATTGGAACACACAACTGCAGCATGGATGGCTTCTGTGTCAACACCAATGGGTCGTTCTATTGCACGTGTAACAAGGGGTACGCCGGGAATGGGTTTACCTGCTCAGGTGAGTAGAATAACCTGTATAAAACGAAAGGACGACCAAGCCCTCACTACTTGTTTTTGAATTTTCTTGTTAGGGAGCTTAACTAACTGGGACGCGAACGTCAGCGAAGACGAATGCTGGAATTCTAGCTTTATGATAATCCTATATTTCCTGTGTATCTCATTCAGGGGTTTTCGTTTTGTTTGGCATGAAGGATTGTGCATGTGAAAAACTCGAGAATCTATTTTAAAGTCTGGTTTCCAAATAATCAAATAAGTGCGGACAAGTAACAACATTGTTGTATTGTTGTGGTTCCATGCAAACGGACGCAACATGTTTTTTTTTAACCCATTTGATACTGTATTATTTATTAACTGTATTTATCAACTGTTACATAATTTTCCGGGAGTTCTCAAATTTATTTATGTATTTGTGAAATGTAGTATTTTTTGGTCTCATAAACAAAAACTGTCTCTGTAGGGTCATTTTTGTTTTTGCTGCTGTTTTAAAATTATTTCTTGAATTAACTGTGATGTTGAAGGCATTGAGGAAAAACTAACAATTTTCATTTTTTTTTTCAAAACCTTTGTCCCATATTTTCTTTTCTATATCGAAATAGTACTGTAAACTGGGTATGAAGGAACGTAAACTGGGTGATCTCTCTTTCAATTTGCATGTGTAGATAAAATATCTCGCTGCGAGCTTGCAGAAACCAACAAAAGAGTGTTCTGTTGATGTATTGAGACCAATTGCATCCAATTTTTCTATATTTGTGGTTTGGTCCATCAATTTATTTGAGTGTAGCCAGTCTTCAAGAGTAGTCCAAAGGGTTTGTGATTTTTCACAAGACCACAAAAGGTGCATTAATGTTTATGGTTCTTTTACGCAAAAAGAGCATAAATTTGACTCTTTGATGCCTATTTTGTATAAGAAGGAATTTGTAGCTGTTTTTCTGTGCATTAATTTAAATTGTAAGTTTCTTAATTTTATATCTTACATCTTCTTCGAGTTCTTGCTGACGCAACGTGTTGGCCCAACCAATGTGTATTCAATTCATTTGGTAGTTTTTAAAGAACCGTTTTTACCTCACGGTAGAGACCTGGTAACGAGTTTGAGTCCGCCATTTTAGGGGGTCGCTAAAATAGCACTAATCAAAGCGTTTTGTAAATCGGTTTTCATCCATAATATTTTCCGATACTTTACAATTTTCAGTTATTGAGTCTATCGTTTAATCATTTAGATTTTGAAATCCGAAGTTTCAAAGCCATGCTAGCTCATTTAGTGGTCTTTTTTTATTCAAAATGATGACTGGTGGGTCTCGTAAGTGAAAACGGTTCTTTAACAAATGTCTTTCTAAAGTAGGAAGCAGTTTTAGCGCCCGATAATTCATTTGGTATTTTCCTTTTTTTATATAGATGAAGATGAATGTTCCTTGGGGAAACATAATTGTGTGGGGTTGACGAAATGCCAGAACGAGATCGGGTCGTTTAAATGCGTATGCAAGCCAGGATATGAGCGAAAGGGAATCAATTGCTCAGGTGCGAAATTGATTTTTTTTTCTAATTTGAAAATCTCTACATAGAATGGTATTGAAGGGAAATAGTATCATAATGGTCATAACAAAAGAGTTATGCAAAAGACGACACAATTTGTCAGTTCATTACACCAAAGATGCATTTTGGTCGTGGCATCACATAACAAATGAAAAAACCACGACAAAGAACCTCATTCATTTCAAATTATGTTCAAATGAAAATATGAAAATTCGTGGCAGTAGGAAATCTTTGACCCGTCCTCCCCCCCCCCCCCCAAAAAAAAAGAAACCCGGATACATACGCTGTGCAAACAGCATTCAAATCTTCAAGTCATTATATGTTTATAGATTATCTTAGACTAGGACTTCATCCCGTCTCTTCTCACAACTTGTGTGATCCTTTCGGCCAAAGTTATAGTAAACCACAAATAGAAATTTGCCCTTTTCTGCAAGACTCTGCATCATCTAAGTCTTCAGTTTTTCATGCACTACCTTCCGATGTGCGAAACAAAAACACTACATCATCGTTGGTAAAACTATAAATTCAATTGTGTAACATCTTTAGCTTGTAATTATCAATTTTTGTTTGTTATAAATGTAGTATTAGATATATGGGTTTGACCAACAAAGGTTGATATGGTATGATTTTCGCGAAACACTTACCATATCAACCTTTTTTGATCAAATCCAAATTCATCTTTCTCGCCAACGCATCTAGAAAACATACTTTTCAAAACTTGTCTTCTAGTGTAGTTTTGGATAGTTTATTTTTTATTTATAAATAAAGTTTAAAACAGTGGACGAGGAAAGTCAAAACTTCATTTTCATTACTAATAGTTTCACGCGCCGCACACCGGCGCGATCATCAGGCGACTGCCTATGAATATGAAGTTTTGACTTTCCTCATCCACTACTTTATTTTGCTCCGGTGGTTCGGCCAGTTGAGCACTTTTTGCAGGTGAAACTGTCAACACTTCACTCTATTTTAAATAAAGTTTTACATAATTTCTTGTATAGTTATAAATGTAACTTCCTAGGTATTACAGCCAAAGAGCCATCAAGTGGAATAGTTATAATAAGATCGCTAATATTATTATTACTATTACTATTATTATTAACTGTTATTTTTATTATTATTTTTAACTATTAGTATTTATTACTTATTGTTACTGTTATTGTTATTTATTATTGTTATTATTTCTATTACTATTTATAAGTTACTATTATTATCATTATACTTATTACTATTACTGTAGTTATTATTATTTGTGTTTGTATTAGCGGGTTAATTTGTCCCTACTAAATTGAACAGATATTTAATTCGAGAAGTGCTGGCTCGATATGTCGATATAAGAATAAAGTTAACGTTATGCAATAACCTTGAACAAGTCACACCGATTCTCTGGTTACTCTCTACAGATGTCGACGAGTGCCCACACAAATGTTCAGTTTATGCTGACTGTAAAAACACGGTTGGTTCGTTTTCTTGCACGTGTAATAAAGGATTCAGTGGTAATGGCATAACTTGTGATGGTGAGTTGTCGTAATTTACCACTTTAAAAACACTAAAAAACTTAATTTGTTAAATGAACCTTTCAAAAATCAGTTTCGAAAAATATTTTCTGCTCATGAAACTCTAAACCTTCACCTATCTATCGCCGCTTAAGAAAACACTATGTCTTATGAACATTCAAATGTCAGAAACTGTTGTTTACTTGATAACTAAGTAAGACTTGAGGAAAATCGAAAAGTGACAAATTATTTGACATAACTTTCTCATACAATGAGTATTTGCTATTCCAAACTCCGTGACACTGGTATTTCAAGTAATCTGATTTGGACGGTATATCTAGCCTGCGAGAAGTTTAGAGAAAGAAAAAATAAGTCGCTCATGCGACTGAGCGGAGAATGGGAAGAGTGAGAGGAAAAGGAGAGCCTGCACGGAATGCCCACCTGTCAAAAGGTGATCAAAGTAGCTTTGAAGTTAATCACGCTGATGTTGTACGGTGATAGCATTACAGGTGAGGCGCGATATATTTTTCGGGTCCAACAGATCGCTCTTTGCTGAAAATAAATATCAACGGCTTTAACTCTTAAAAAAACAGCGCGAAGGGAAGAAAAGATATTGAGCAATCTCGTAATAATTTCTTTCCTCTCTGTGGACTTTGTATTAATGTACGCAGAGTCCGTACGGGCCCTGGAAATCCTGGAAAACCCTGGAAAATTTTTGAAGCCCTGGAAATTTTTATTTAAGCCCTGGAAAACCTTACAGAATTTTACTGAAAAAATAAATTCACAAAATGGTGCATTTTGTTGATTTCAGAACAAGTAACAATCGATATTGTAGTTTTTCTTATCATTTCAAAACATCATTTTACGTTAGAAACCACTGTATAGTACCGAAATAATGTACACTTTGGAGCACATTGTTGTATTACAATGATTACATTACCTTTTGAACGTTGTTTTAAACAAATCGTTGTGAACGTTGTTTTCATTCCGGGCTTCAAGAGCCCTGGAAAAGCCCTTGAAAAACGTAAAAAAAGTTCTGGAAAAACTGGTTTTTGACTTTCTGAAGACGTACGAACACGGTGTACGATACGGGAATACTAATCGAAACAGTGACTGTATTCAAGCCGCAATATAGAGAGCACTTTGTTGTGGAGTTGTGCTGCTTTTCACAGCTCAGTTTTGTGCAGAACAGTAACTACTCCGGAAGTGTATCCGTCATTGTGCAATGAAAATAGAGACATCATATGACTGCTTCTGTCTTGTCAAATCTTTCCCAGACAAAGAAGAATCCAACGATCCTCATAAAACCACCGAGTCGTGAAGAACAAAAATTGCCTTGACACCTGAAAATGACAAACCGATCAAACAAAACTGGACCAGAAAAACTTTGCAAAAATTGAAAGGCATATTCAGGAACAAACAAGAAATAATGCTGTTCGCGGGTTTTGCAATGACAGTGATCTAGTACACTTGATCGTCAAGGCACGAAGGTCAGAGTATAAATAGTTGAGATCGTGTAACAAAACAGCGAAGAAATAACACCTTAACAGACAGACAAGAACTCAATGTTAAACTGCCAAAAGTCTCGACCTTAAGAAGATGCTGTATTTCCTCTTTCTGTTCCTTTTTCTGAACGCACTTCCTCTCTAAAACCTCGACAAAAACCTCTTCGCTTCTAAAATCTCTGCGATTACCTTCTTTTTGTCACTGGAAGCTGCCGCACACAAATGGCTGTTGATCACCAACTTCACAATTCTCAACAAATGGGAATTTATCTGAACAAAGTAAAAATGGCGTTTTAGGGACTTTTCGTGCAGGCCCTCCTTTCCCCTTCCCTCTCGCTCTCCCCATTCCCTCCTCCGCCTGCTTTGCCTCCGCGACTAAATTTTTCTTCGCCACAACTTTCTCCCAAAACCCGCAAGGAGAGCTTGCTCGCAAGCTACAGTATATCTAACAAAGGGACAGGGTCCACTCCCCGGGAAGTGGATAGCGAAACAATGACCAGCATTAACTCGGGTTTTGTAGGAAGTGACCGAGAACGACACCTTGCGAATGCAAGATAATGCAATTCCTAACAACACAAAGAAAGCTTTGAAACTAAGAATAAAACTTTTCAGAGATAAACAACGTTTTAACACACAATTTTTGCTCACATGTCCGGTAACTTCTGCCCTCGCATTTTTTCTCAATCCTGATTGCCATTATATTAGTTCTGCTGATGTATTTCGCCTTGAACAGCAACTGTCCTTCCACTGTCCCATTTCAAAGGCCCATCCATGTTAGCTCAACTGCCATTGAACAAAACATCTCAATATAATAAATGTTGCATGCCTCCTATCTCAAATGATTGTGATTTCCAACAGCAAGCACATAGCATGATTTCCAGAGGAAACTTCATAAATTGCTGTTTCATTTTTAATCTGAAGTAAACTGCAACTGCCCCCTCCGGAGCTATTTCAAGAAATTAATAACATAAAAAAAATTTTGGCCGGTGCAGCTTTAACGGAGCTTGTTGATAGTTGCCATTTTTTAAAAATTATCAAGCTTGTTGCATAGCCATCATCTTTGTGCAAGCTGTAAGTTCAAGTATCTATTGCGCGTGGAAGTGGGGCAGCCAAACGTGAACGCATGTCCACTCCACTACCGTAGATACGTTGAGAGAAGTTAAAAGAGATTAAACTATTTTTTTCTTTTATTGTACACAATATGTGGTGTTGTCACCAGTTTTGAAATATATGTTGATATAAATATTCTCTTCAATGCCAGTGAATAGCGACTTTTAGAGAATACACCTCCATACTTGGCCTGTCCTGTCCGCAGTTTGTTTTGGCGCGTGGCAGTTTTAGTTTCGACGTGTTCCTAGTGTTATATCAGACTCACACCCAGTCGCTTTTAGGTGGCGGAAGAGAGGAGGCGCAGAGGGTTTTAGGAAGGGGATGGGGGCGCGCAAAGGGTTTTGGGAAGGACAAACTCGAGAAAGTTAGATTCTTTCTCTTCATCTTCCCCACAATCCTTTGCGTGCCCATAAACGCGACTGGGTACGCGTCTGGTCTTAAATTTATGTTCGTCTTCATACTTTGTTAAAAAGAGACTATGCCTCACAATTCCATTTAGGCACTTATACACGTGCGCACATCTTCTCCTTAAAACGTCTTTTCTCTAGAATTGCCCAATTAAGTGTTTCCAAAGCATGTGAGGCAGATGAATAAAGGTGTCTGTCTAAAAATGTTTGAGCCGCCTTGTTTGTAGTATTTGCGGAACAGGCAAGTTACGTTATGTTCGTCTCCCCAGACTAGATCTGCATAATCAAACAAAGGCATAACAAGACTATTGTAATAGAGAAGGCGCGATTTGAATGGTAGCAAGTGCTCGATACGTTTAAGGATGCCAATAGCCTTTTATTAACTTTACTAGCAATGTATTCAACATGATTTGGCCATGTAAAATCTGCTGATATTAAAATTCCTAAACACTGAACTGAACTGCATACGTGTTCTACTCTGTAATCTAGAATACATAGTGTAAGAGCCACTTTACTTTCAAGTTTGAAGTTACTACCAATAAGCATACAATTGGTTTTCATCAAGTTCAGAGCTAGTTGATGTTCAGTTAGCCATTTAGCTACAGACAAGAGGTCGTTGTTTAGCTTCTCACTGAGTTCTATGAATGATGAGCCATAACAGTAGGTCACAGTGTCGTCTGCGTATAGCGACGCACAGCAGGATTGTGATACATTAGGTAGGTCATTGATACAGATGACAAATAGCAGGCCGGGTTCTAGTGTACCGCCCGGAGCCCCCATAAAAAGAAATATGGTTGCGTAGTAACTGATTTCACGCTTGGATACTGCACGTTTTTCAGATATCGATGAGTGTGCTGCAGATAAGCCGCCATGTCATCATAAGGCTTACTGCACAAATGACCATGGAGGTTATACTTGTAGATGTCTCGACGGGTATATAGGGGATGGTTTTAGGTGTTTAGGTAAGTAACAAAACATGAACACATAGTTATATACTACGGTGGCTTATAAGGGACATGCCATTTCGTGATTACTTTCTCCGCTTCGAGTTTACAAACACAAAATTTCGAGTTTACAAACTCGAAATTTCGAGTTTACAAACTTGAAATTTCGAGTTTACAAACACGAAATTTCGAATTTAAAAACTCGAAATTTCGA
>JAOBRG010389602.1:0-10670 GCA_027574985.1 Umimayanthus nakama | reverse complement strand
TACTTGCACCTGCACTTGTAAATGTTAATTTAATTTCAATTCAACCAATAAAATGTCCATGATCATGAAAAAAAAACAAAAAAAAAAACAAAAAAAACATTTTCTTTCCTTGTGCTCACATTTAGTAATGTACAAAGTTGCACAATTATAAATGTCTCTTGCATATTGACACTGTTTTCTCAATGGACAGTTTGGCGCGTTGTGCCCCCTGGAACCTCGACTTGGAAAGAAACTGATGGAACCCTTGACCAACCTGATCCACAGGTAAACTCACTTACCCTTAACCCTTTCAGCCCCAGTATGTACATGTAAACTCTCCCAACGTCCTTTCAAGGAAAACAATTAGTTACTAGTAAAGAGACAGTTGGGACAATTTAGCATAATGTCATGGACATGTTTGGTGCTGAGAGGGCTAAATCCTGCACTCAGTTTCCTAAAATATTAGTCAGACCCCTTTTCTGTTAATAAACAATCACTCAATCATTCATAACCAGTGGCCTCAGCTAGGCAGCATATATTTCTGGCAGTCCTTCTTGTTAGTCATGCAGAATTTCAGAGCTCTCTGCCTCATAATCTGACAAAGTATCAGAGAGACATGCGGAGTGTTGCTGACAAGTTACATAATAACATGTTTTGTCTTGAATGAGTTAAAAAAGATTTTCTTTGTGCTTTGATTCATAGTTTCAGAAAACAATGAGTCGTTTACTTTACACATAATTATTTTTGTTGTTGTTTTTTTGGGGGGGAGGGGGGATTTGTAACCACACCCTGAAATATAGAGTTCTTGTTGACAAGTTGTTTAACCTTCATTTCAGCTTATCCACTTTTATACTACTTTATTGATGTTGGGTTAAAGATATACAGCAACTTAAGATTGATCCAGACATTTGAAGAAGCTTTTGAAGAAGTCCTCTTATGTAACTTCTAACCATTTTTTTTTTTCTTTTTGTCCCAGTATTGTAGTCACAATAAACATAATATATACATGTACTTTAGTAGATCTAGATGTAATACAGATAGATCCACATGTGCTCATTCAAGTTAATTTAAATAATATCCATTACTATCTGTATTTCTTTCTGTCCATTCAGCACATCGGCCATGTCACTGCTATATGAGTGCATCAACACTGTGATTTCGGGTAAGCTACATGTAAATGTCTACCAGACACTGTCATTTATAAATTATAATAAATTTGCATGTGTGTTGATTAATGGCAGAGTAGAACATGGGTACTAAAGAGTAGTAAACTTGGTGCATAGTACTTAGTTTTTTGATACATGATAAAAATTATAGATCTATATGTTTTATAATCCTTTCAGTAATACAGTACTTATGTGTACAGTACACAGCGAAAACGTGACATGATGTGACAGCATTGGAGAGTAACGTTAGTGTGACAGTGCTTGTTACTTTAATATGTCGCAGTGCTTACTTGTCCCAACGATGGCAACTGTCAGTACTGTGATTCATTTTGCTATTTCCCCAGCAGGTTGGTGCTGAAAAAGGTTTACTTGTTTCCACACCTGAAGCAGCTATCTTCTAAGCAAATTGTATTGCAGAAAGATTGTGCAGCAGGCATTACAAGAAATTACAAGATAATGATGATAATGATGATGATGATGATGAAGTCGAAGAAATTAGAGAGATTAGACTCCCCATACACTTGAAACAGGAAACAGCACGCTTGGATAGAAATGGGACACAAAATTCTTTGAAATGGAGCTTACTAAGACTGTTTAACATGATTTTAAAAACTACCTATCTTCTTAAAAAAGTTCAAAACAAGAAACTTCCATAGGTAATTGGACTATTTTGCAATCTAGTCCATTTGAAAATGTAGTTCTTATATAATATCATTTCTGCCGTTTGTCGTTTCGCGTTTTCGTGGTGCTTCTATTAGTTTTTAAAAAAAATTGTGATTATTTTTGATATGAAAAATCAGTACACTAGGCACTTTTATCTAGTAAGAGTTGTGATTATTGTTTGTTCTTTCAGGTTTACCAAACCACACTCCTTCGATTCAGGTAATTGTTTGTTCTTTCATCGTTCTTCTACATCAAGATGAATACTTGTAGATGTAGTATTACTCGGGCTGTTTCACATTGTTGAACGGTCCGCGATAGATATTGAAAATCTGAAAGTAACTTTTGTAACTGTTGGCTTAAGCATAATTCTGCTCTATTCCTTGCAAATTTATATGTTGTACACAGTTTTATTTAAAGAACCATTGTTAGTAACTGGTTACATATGTGAGAGTTGGAACGAATTTCTTGTTGGCCCGAAGGAAAAAAATGACGGACCAATGTTAGTTTTGTAAACTTTTCGTTTTGTTAATACAATACTGTTAGTCTACATGTATGTATTAGTAGTAAGTGCGTTTAAAAACTATTGTACAGAATGCTGACGTTTTTTTGTTCAAGCTGTTGTTAAAAATGCAAACGTAATCTGTAGTTTTCTTGCTCAGTTGTTTAGTAACATGATCAGAGTATTTCAGATTAAGGATTTGCTGGATGAAGGTTTGAGAGGGGGCCTCTAAGGCATTTTTCCCTGTATACCAAGACCTTGCAAAAGGTTCCACAGACCTGGAATTACCTAGAAGAGTCCTGCGATTTTGCGCTTACCAAATTAAAAATAAACCTGTATAAATACCGCATGTTCTTATTGGCATTCTTTGTTGTGGCAGCTCTGTGTGTCCAAGCTTCGACTTTTGATTGAAGATCCTGACCAGAACCGTAAGTCTGCATGTACCACGGTGTCTTTGTCACAATTTAAGATCTCCTACTTAAAGTCTTTCTCTTACTGTTTTCTGTGCTATCAACATTAACATTTCTTTCCTGTTGTACCTTTACACTTAAATCCTTCCGGTAAAATGTGTTGCATTTTCGTGCCTTGCAGACGGTTTTTTTTTTTTGCAAAACACACTTGTAGTAAAACGCTAATTTATGTCTGTTTAGTATTGCATTGGTTACAAGAAGTAAACCTAGCGGGGGCGAGGGACTGGAGTGACAGTTGGCACATGTAATACTAAACCTTACTTCAATTATGTATTAATACTGATTCCTTAATGAAAATCATTTCCTTTCAGTGAAGTACCTTGGTCTGCTTGCCATGTCTCAGATTTTGAAGTGCCAACCAAAGATTGTGCAGACGCACAAGTGAGTACTGGTCGCTGCAGGGAAGTTATTGTTTTAGGTCATCACATGCACACTGATGCTTGATTTCTGTCAAATAATATTATAGACTCTAGAAGAAACGAAAACTAATATCAGTCAATCTGACAAACTGTAGGCCAGTGGTGAAGGGCTAATCTTGACCCCAGATTCCTCGCGAGCAGAGAAAAATTTGAAGGGAGGAATCTGGCAAAACTCGATTTCGTCACGTGATCGGAACCAATGTATGTTGGTCGCGCAACTAGTGTGCTTGCTCGGCTTAGTGGTTGTACTTTTGGAAATTTGTTTGTGTTCTTCTTCCTTTCTACATTCAGTTCGTTCAACATTTAGGCGTTAAATAACTTTTTTAAACGCAGTCATTCAATCTCTTGCAAAGTAATGCGATACAAGCCTAAAACTGAAGGAGAAACAAATGGAGGCTTTAAAATTTGCTGTTGAAGAGAAGCTGCCATCCATACGGCCAACACGTTAATGACGTCCAATCACCTCCCATAATTGAAGTAAACTTTGCAGAATATGAGTCCAAGTATGCACCGTAACGCAAATCTAACCCTGACCACAACACTCAAGCTTTTATCTCGGGAATCATTATAATGTCAGACATGAGGCACTTACTTCAAAGTAAACTCACTGGTACAAGTTTTGACAGACTGTCAGCGAGAAAAATTTTAATTCCTGGGCCAAGTCGCGTTCTCTTTAATGAGAAAAAAATGTTAAAAACACTATTTAATGTCAGGACCGAGTCGACTTCTCCTCAAGAGAAAAATTATTAAAAGTATTATCTGTGCATATAAGCATACAAACTTCATAATTACTTTTGACATCAATAGAAACAAATAAGTCTGATTTTAGATGTAGTAGTGATAATATTATTTATTTGTATGGAGCAAATCCAACAATTAGTTGTAGAATCAAAAAATAATGGCTGCACTAGTCGATCTGCCTAAATTTAGACTGCCAAAGTACTTTACAACAATTGATTCTGATTTACAAGTAAAATTATTAAGTTAACATTAATGTTGTAATTATGTCTTTAAAATAGTTCAAACTGTGAACGTTATGTCAATAAACTAATTATAACAAATTTATAACATTAAAAAGTATACGTTTTTAGCTTGAAATTTTTCAGCAATGCGGCTCTAAATACATTCACGTTTTCAAAATTATATTAAATTGATTTTTCAAGAAATAGTGATTCAGTTTTCTGCAAGTTTGATGTACAATATATGTTTGCATTTTTGCTTTTTACGTTGCTGGAAGATTTATTGCTTACTCTCAGGTACAAAAAAGGGCATACACTGAGCAAATAGCTTTGTTTTGTGTGTACGGAGATGCTGTAATTCAGTGCACAAAGAAGGGAATAAAGTCAGACCCCTTCCACACGTAGCCGGCTATTTTCGAAAACGGAGACTTTTTTCTCTGAGAACGGCTACCGTCCACACGTAACCGGCGTTTTCGGACACAGAAAACTGAGGTGCTCAAATACGTTCCCAAGGGTGGAGATTTTTGAAAAGCAAGATTCATCAGATTCGCGTGGACGGGCAAAAACGGAGGTCAGTTTCAAGTACGATGACGTCATGCCTAGGTTCAAGGCTCGCTCTTCTGCACATACGATTCAAAAACGCTACGTTTGGAAACAAATTTTATTTTATTTTTCAATACGGAGAAAAAATCTTGTTTTCGAAGATACCCGGCTACTTGTGGATGGTCAAATACAATGCAAAAACTCTACGTTTGGACCCAGATTTTTTTTAAAATACTGAGGGAAAAGCTCGTTTTCGAAAATACCTGGCTATATGCGGACAAAGCCTCAGTGAATGGTTAATTTTGTTTGTACAGGGACCTTGTAATGCAGTGCCTGGATGACAAAGATGAGTCTATAAGGTTGAGAGCGCTGGATCTCATCAATGGAATGGTAAGTGTTTTCACAAAGAATCTTCTGTTAGAGTAGAATTCGGTTCCCCACGGGTGGTAACGGGAGTTTTAGCTTTTTCAGAACGAAGATATAGCACAATATGTCAAGTTGCTAAATCATTGCAAACTTGTATTTCTCCGGGTGAAGCGTTCATGTTTTTTGGTGAACACATAGCTCTACTGTTTGCTGGTCTTACAGTATGGAACACAAATATCGAATGGCGACTGTATGGTGGTAATCGAACAAGTTTATAGGGAAGATCGTATCCATCTCCTTGGGAATTTCAAGTTCATGGATCGTTTTTTGAATGGGATTTTGTTGATAAACCAGTATACCGGTTCTTCTTAAAAGAGTGCAGGTCTTGTTTTTAATAGTTTACTGGGAATTTATCTCGGTGTTAGCGTGTTAGGCTTCCACCTGACAGGTGTAGTAGCTTTCCAATTGTGCGGGAAACTTTTCAGAATTGCCCTAGGTAGAGGAGGATAAAGGGAGTACGTTAGGTTTTCCACCACGGTTAAAATGATGCTGGTGATATGCACTGACTGAAAGACTGTAGGAGATGGTCAGAATAGCCCACAATCAAATTTCCAGACAGTGCAAGACCTGAGTGATGGTGATCATACGATTGAAAATGTTTTTCGTCTTTTTCATATAAAACAATATTTTTTGTCAAGTATAACTGTCAGCAAGTTTTTACTAAATATATGAGTGCAGCTCCTGACAGAGCATTTTCCAACAGGAGTTTTCCTCCCATTTTCCTGATCTTCTCTTCATTATTATCTAAACCATTCTCTCACATCTACCAGGTAACGAAGAAAAATCTGATGGAGATTGGGAAAAAGCTGCTGGCTCAGATAGAAAAAGCTGACAGTCAGAGTAAGTGATATTTTTTTCTCTGTGCCTTCAGGCAAATCGAGTATGTGCGTTATTTGGCAGTTAGTTTTCTCTCCCTGTTCTTTTTCAAGAAACAAAGAAAATGAAGACTAATATGTCAGTTATCAGTTATAAGTTCATTTGGCATATACAGTGTTATTACAGTTGTACACATAATACTAAGACTGAATGTGAAATAATTAAATGGCGAGGAGATGACTGATAGGAAGCTGTAAAGCTTGTTTAGAAAAATAGGTCTTCGTCCTATATAGTCCTTTTATACTATGAAAAGTTAAAATAAAAGTGACAAGGTGAAAGCATATCAGTATTAAGGCTTAAACTAAAATTTTGAGATGAGATGTGACTTACGTTTTTGGTAAATGAAGAGTAAGTAGGGCTTTCTTTGATATCAATGCTCAATGAGTTGAATGTCATTGCCATTGGACCTTGATATTTGATCGAGAATTGACGAAGCTTGGTTCTTATGCGGGGTAAATGAAACGATTTACTTGATCTGGTGTTGTACTTATGAATCTGACTTTTTAGTATAAACAGATTCTATAAGTTTAATGGACTTCTGTTGTTTTTAATTAGAAACATACGTTGTGATATTTGTAATTTTCGTTTATTTTCGAATTTCAGTAAGTTAAAGTCTCTCAAAATTGGACTTGTGTGTGCAAGGTTATCACTCCTATTTATAGTTCTAACAATTAGTATGTCCCTTTCCCAATGCAGGATTGTGTGGTGCGTTATTTATTGTACCAATGATTATAGTTATGCGTAATCTGAGTTTTATCATTCAAAAGGTGCAGTAGTGGATTCCTTACAGTGTAAGTTCATTTCTGTAAGTGTAGCATAATTTAAACTAATACATTCAATTAAGTCTTGTGAAGTTGAGGTCTGATAACGCTGCCATTAGATGTGAAGAGTAATGTAGCATTAATAAATTGACTATATTGCCCTTAGGTTACAGGGATGAAATCTTGTCAACGCTTATTCAGATTTGCAGTCAGTCCAACTACCAGTATGTCACAAACTTTGAATGGTACGTCTAGTAGATACGTTGTGTATAACGGGCCTGTACCTTACCGGCCTTTAGGAAGTTCCACACCCGTTTCTCCCCCTTCCATACCCAATAACATTTGTTTCCATATGTACACTACACGTAGCTGTTACTCTACCTTTTTTTGGCAAAGTTCTGAATAAGCTCCCGGATGTTTTAGGACGCCTGTAGCTGATCTGCTTATAGCTGATTCATTTCACTATTACGCCATACGAATAATTTGTTTACATTTTTCAATTTGTCCAACTTTTTGTGCCTTAAAGTGAAAACAATTTTTTTGTCATTTATATTTGTTTTTTACTAGCAAGAAATGCAACAAGCGATTTAGTTTTATGATTTCACAACCTGCCATATTGTCGCACTGAACAATTGGAGAAGGGTTGCAGTATGTTTCAGGGCGACCTTTACGTAGTGTGTTCTTGTTGATCAAACTTGAACTTTTTATTGGACTTTTTACTAATGTACAAATGTTCAACGGTATTGAATTGCCATAAGTGTTTTGCAGCTACATGTATACACGTGCATCTGAATTTATTACCGTTTCACTGACAAATATCTGATGTAACAGTGAAATGGCAAGGTTCCTGCAAAAAAGTCTTATTTTGAATTTTGTATTTTTAAAGCCCTGAAAATGCCTTAAATTTGCCAAAATCTTAATTTGAGGTGTTACAAGATCTCAGCTAATTTTGCTAAAAAATTTATATCTTTTGTCACGGTCTTTAGAAGTGTTTGTATATAGAGATGTTTGTTTACTTTCCTTTTCTGTTCCAAAACTGTTGTTGCATGACAGAACAGAATGTAACTATTGAACAAAAGAACGAAGAAAAGTTGGACCTTTAAAACTTCAGAATTCAGGTATTGGGTCTTGAAAAGGTATCAAATTTTGTGATGTCAGGTTATGAGTTATACGTAAAGTAAGGTCGTTGTTTCTTGGCGTGTTCAGGTATCTTGACGTGTTGGTGCAGCTGTCCAGAGTGGAAGGCACTCGCCATGGTCGGCTGATCGCGGTACAGATGATGGACGTGGCAATCAGAGTGAAAGCCATCAGGTCATACGCAGTGCAGAGTCTGGTTAGTAAGCTGCGGCTTTTCTAATACTCAGAGCACTTTATAATAGAGTCCTCACACTACCTGCTCAGACTAGCTCGGCTATTTGTAGGTAATGTGCATTTGTATTACTAATGCTTTGAAATAGAAGATAATAAACAGAATCTACAACTAAAACTGAAACTTTCCATTTGTCCGTATGTCCGGTCTTAAATGGAACACACGAACTCTCAAAACTGGTTCTGACCTGAATTTCCCTGCTCATGGATCAGAGCTGCTCAGTTCTCCCGCTCTGATCAGTCAAAACACCGGAATTTGGGAAGATGTGACCGGAAAAATTCTTTTACGAAGCCTTGGACCTTTCCATTCAAAAGTCCAGAAGCAGTTCTTTTAGGCCGTTTTGATAGGACAAATGGAAAACAACCTCAATGTGGCTTTGTATAAACATAGTTACATGATTTACCATTAACTTACAAGTTTGTTGTTACCTTCGTTCTTGTAGTCGTTGTTACTGGATTGCAACCACTTGTTTACTGGCAGCATGGTGCAGAAGAACGGAGCTTGTGAGGTGCTGTACGCCGCCGCCTGGGTGTCCGGGGAGTTCTGCGAGTACGTACATCTTAGAGATGGAACATTAGAGAAGTGATGGGGGTGGGAGGGAAAAGTTATGCAAGACAAATTAGAGAAGTGATGGGGGTGGATGGGGAAGGTTTGTGTGAGACAAAATCAGTAGACAAGCGATAGGGGTTGGTGGGGAAAATTCATTCAAGACAAAATAGACTTGAAAATAAATTCCTGAGCTAGATAAAAGGCATAAGAAATATCAAGTTGATGTCAAAAAAATGTTTTTAAATCTGATGAATTTTGAAAATGTTACAAACTCGTGTATAAAGGATTTTACTACTTCAAAAAAACTTGTTTTGCTCTTCATAAACTGAAGCGGGTTTATGTAAACAGTTGCGGGTGTTTGACTGTAAAAGGGTTGACCCGGGCTAGTGACCTGACCCGGGTTGGCAGCCGACCCAGGTTCATGTAAACGGGCCCTCAGATTCACCCTAAGTTCCGCTAATGGCCTTAAAAGGCATAACATTTTTGCTAATGTTAAGCCTAAGTTGAGCAATACATTCAATGTTTCCTGGTCTTGAGTTGTTAGTTAGTTCGTAAATATTATAATTTTGTGGCCTCAAAACGTTCTTTTAAAATTCTTTTGTTTCGTGAGCTGCAGAAACCCTGCTTAAAATAAAGGTATATCATGGCTTTATGATATACTATAGGAAGTGGTTTTGCTCCTTACGTTACAACTGTTGCTCTGAAATTCTCCAGGAATTTTAAAATGTTACTAAGAATAATGTTGGGTCGTTAACTACTATAATAGTTTATTAAAGAAACACATGCAAATCTACTGTTCTTTTTGCGTAGTCTTCTGCCAGATGTGGAGTCTTCCTTGGATGCATTACTGAAACCCAAAGTGACGTCACTTCCGGGCCACATCCAGGCTGTGTACGTGCAGAGCATTTGTAAGCTGTACTCTAGCCTCATGAACAAGGCAGATAAGGAGGTTTGTGCTCCAAGCTTTGTTAGATATTGTGTACATAGACACATAGATTAGACACATACATAGGGCTTATACAGGACTTGTGCTGTGGAACATTCGTAAGCTTTATTCCAACCTTATGAACAAGGCGTAGCACGAGGTTTAAGCTCCAAGTTGTGTTAGAAATTGTCCACACGGACACGTAGATTGGAGAGATATATACGGCTGATATAGGACTTTTTCGTCGGAACATTTGTTAGATGTTTTCCAGCCTCATGAACGAGGCGGAGAGGGGCTGTGCTCCAGCAAAGTTAGGTGTTGTGTGCACAGACAGGTTTGCAACAAATTACTGTACATAACCTAACTGTACTTTACATTACTTTACCTTACTTAACTTCATATTACACTACACTGCTTTGCAGTACACAACATTGCCTTACTTCAGTTACATTACATTACCTTACTCTACATTACACTACATTATCTTATCTTACCTTACATTACATTTCCTTACCTTACTTGCATTACATAGATCTTATTAGCCAGTGCGCTTTTCCGTACGGCGAGTTATGGCCCGATTTTTTTCCTTTCTTTTATGGCCCAAGCGCAAAGCCCGTGGGCCATGAAAACAGGGAAGGAAAAAGCGAGGATCCATAACTTGCCGTAGGGATCCAGCAAACGAGGCTAATAAGATGTTTATTTTATGGCTTTGTTGATTGCTCCGATTTTCAAAGAAGTGATCGAGAGCTAGAGGTCCGAACAGCTACTTATGGACCTGAAATTGACTAATCACAGCACGCGAACTCAGTCAGCCATATATAATAAATTACATTATTACTTCATATTACGTGTCTTACTTTTTTCCCTTCCTTGCTTTACGTTGTTTTACATAAACTTACATCACATAACATGTTTGTTGCATCGCACTGCAATACATTAACGTACATGAATTTATTTGCCTCAAGAAGTGTTGTTCTAATTAAGAAATTGTCCATGCTTGGCGTGCGTCTATCGAGTTATGGATGCACGCGGGAAGTTGGGAGAGCACGAGAGAAGCGTTTGAGTG